>LBNU01030801.1:42535-55930 GCA_014162995.1 Artemisia annua | reverse complement strand
CCAAGCCCCCAAGGGGTGTTCCGGATCCTTCTTGACTTTCCAAATTATCCACAATTATACTTTCCTTATCTTCGTCTAACGGTCGTTAGTCATTTAACGGAAAACACTAACGATCGTTAAATTCTTGTGTTAATAATAAATATATAAAATACATTTATTATTATTCCTTAATACTCATTTGTATCGTGTGCAATCCCGAGGTCTCGCGTTCGATTCTAGACATTTACACGTTAAATATTTAACTATAATTTAACATAAACACCCCTGGGGTTATCTTATTTATGTCTTAATATTTAAAACTTACATCAGACAACAACAATCGTAAAACAGCCTCACCAGATCGAGATACTAATTGTATCGATTATCAGAGATGGCTTTCGTACAAAGAATCATGGCAAAAAAATACATTTTTTACATAACGAATACAAGTATATGTAAGCTCTTTAACGCAAGAACTCATGTACTAGCTTATACATAGTTACAACAAAAACACATAGAGCACTTGACATAAGAAATCAATGACCAGACCTTTGAGGCAAACGGAACGACCCATCAGCATAAAGCATTTGGTAAACGGGTCGAATTCTTAGGGTTAAAATCAAGCTCAAGATGGTGCCTATACCGCATACACAAGCAAGTACAAGAAACGTGAACCGGAAACAAGCGGGACCCATGCACATAGTCGTACCTTGCCTAGCTTCCTCTGTGTCATAAATGTAACCTGCGAGCATACCGGAAAATAGAAGTGCACCAAGAGGGTTGCCTAATTGCATAAAGTTGAATATAATCCCAAAGTTTTTGAGCCCAAAAAGCTCAGAAGATGTTGATATCATAATAGCAATTTGAACACCATAACATGTTCCAAGTAATGCGGTTGCAGCATATAATGTTCCGTTTAAAGCTGATGCGTATAAAAGATAAGTTAACACCATGATGATTTGTGTTGCCATTGTCCAAAATGTTCGTGGGATAGCGTTTAATCTGCAGAAAATACCAAAATTCTGTAACAACTTACAAAGTTTGTTATATAAATAGCTGAAACTTAGAGAGGGAAAACTGAATCAAACGAGGCAGACAGGTCGAAAGTCTTCTTTTACTTGTTTTTAGTAAAATAAACTTTTTATATTTTATCTGGGTTCTTCTTTATGATAAACCAACCCAGCCCGATTTTCACCTGAACGAGTTTAGACACCCATTTTGACCCAAACCAGTTTCAATCCGTTACAAAAAAACAATGAAATTTATTATCTAAAATGGCCTATACTGTCAAAGGCCAAATCGGACCAGGGCCATTTGGTATCAAAGTTACTTGTTTAATTGTTTTGACCCGAACCTGAAATGACCCGTACCACAGTAAACCAATTTTGTTTTCTTTCTAAATTAACAAAATTACTAATGTCGACCCATTATTCCCCCTCACCCCTTATCACCTCTAGCAATCTACAGTAACATACGGAAATATTACCTTACAAAGTATTCAGAAACAGCACCTCCACCAAGCCGACCAAGGAAGTTACAAAAACTAAACAAACTCATCAGCGTGTCCGTATTATTAAAACCAAGTGAGGACCCGATTTGAGCTAAATTATTCAAAACCGTAACACCAGTCCCAATACCAAGAAAATATGTCGTCCACAAAAGCCAGAAATCAGCCTTAACCATCGCTTCACGAAAACTAAAATCATCACCTCTTCTAGGCCTTCTTTTCTTCATCTTAATCGCACCTTCACCAACCGCAAGAAGCATATTCACATCAGAACCAGAACCATCATCATTGTCATTATAGCTCATAAGATTCGCGTTTGAAGATGATGGTGTTAATAAAGGATCCGTTTTTGAATCACCATCACCCGATACCAAACTGTCTGAAGACTCAGTTGGTCTAATAAGCTTCTTACGGGCCGGAAATAAAGTCATTTTGATAGGAATAGCAAGAGGGGATAGTAAAAGAACCACCATAATCGCTATAAACGTGTAGGACATGGTTTTATCCAAATTTAACGAGTTTTTTAGTATCGTTGTTGTTAAAAGAAAGATTGCAAGCAAGAGGCTAGTCCCTTGAGTGAAAAGAAAGTGTGCGTTTTCTGATGGGTCGATTTCTGAAGAAGGGGTACATGGGCGAACATAGTACATTAGGGAAAGACATATAATGGGTATACCAAGTGTGAACACGAGCAATATTGCTGAAGCTGACCCGTTGAGTATCATAGTCATTACTTCTGTGAAAACAGCAGCACTAAGGGCAATATAGCCTTTCAAAAGGCCAGCAACTGTTCCACGACTTAATGGGAAGTTTCTTAAGTTTGTAACAAGAACCGCTGTGCCTAACCACGCACTACTGTTGGCTGCAAGCACGAGTGCAACCCATAACTGCAAAAAAACATTTAAGATCAAGAAAATAATTAATATACGGAGAACATAAGAAGATAAAGAAGTAAAACAACACAAGAACACAACCAAGTCACGTGATTTTGTACATGTCCTGCGTCGCCTATTTCCAAGAACAGTCACATATGACATATCCCTAAAAAGAAAATCTATTGGAGGCATCTATAAGCATCATATAATGTATTAACAACCAAAAAATCAGCTGGTAATTCAATATTTTTCTAACCAAATGTTATTTCAATGGGGAGACCACATCACTCCTAAACAAGTCTGTCCATATATTCATATGAGAAAAATGTTCATTTTCTTATCCGCAAGTCTATTCTATAGTACAATCACAAATCTAGCTGTGTAATATCTTATAGAAGTGACTAAATTGGCCAGTCTCCTGCATAAATCACCAGCAGCCTACTCCAAATACTTATCCCCTTTCTTTTTCTACTTCGGCTGTGGTCCTAAGTGTTGGGCTGAGTCTACACCCATTCGGGTCACCATCAGTTGCAATTTTAACACCCACTCTATTCAAAGTTTGTCTTTTTCTTCATGAACTATTTTCAACTCAAGATCATGACTTTATATGTTTGATTGTGGCTAAAAACAATAAAATCTTTATGCAATATCATGATGATCACATCGAATTCCATTAATAATCTCTAGCTACTAAAAGCACACAAAGATCAGACATGATAATACAGAATTGCACATAGCAAATTCCCAATTGGGCACACAATAATTAAATCTTTATCAAGAATACTTACATGTTACAACCAATCATGAAAATTTACCAGATTAACTATTGGGTACACAAAAGACAATATTTTTTTTATAAAAAATGTTACAAAAACTAAATCTTTAGGAAGAAATAGTTACAACCCAATACCCCAAAATACCAGATTCACTAGCTAAGTTATAATTTGGTTCATAAAATATGGAGTACAAATCTGCTTCCAAAAAGATCAACAAAAATCAAATCTTTACAAAATTGCTTCGAAAAAGATCAAATGTTTATAAATTAGGCACACAAAAAGATCCATTTTGTTTTCAAAAAGATCAAATATATATCAAGAAATTTCATAAAAAAGTGTAACAAAAACAAAAATCTATAAATAGAAAGGAAGAAAATACTTACAACCCAATAAGGCAAGCCAACAACAGTCTGAGAAATAGCAAGCCAAATAACACCATAACCAAAAAAGGAGCTAAAAACACCAACAAGAAGCACAACCCAAGGAGGGAAATAATTACAAGCAATGCCAGGAAGTATGCCTGTATTTTCACCAAAATCATTAGCAACACCAAGTATTGTCAACTGTTGTTGTGAATAACCCAATACTGATTTTAATGCATGTGAATATAATGGAAAACAATATGAGTTTCCTGCTGCTATGCCAACCCATACAGCTGCTGCAAAACCAACCCATGGTGGTCTTGTTCCTGCTTTCACTGTGGCTTGCATATTTAGCAAGTACGTGTGGAAAGTGGTTAGTGGTGATTATGAAAGTTAAGCGAACTGATCACTTAAAAGTTTATAGTACTATATATGTTATATGTTGTGTGACTGTGGAATACCGAATATGTGACAGGATATTATTTGTAAGATTGGATCTAAATGTGTACTAGTGTGGTTTATTTATATGTTTATTATTTGAACACGAAGGTTGGTTTTCCACGTTTTGAGATGCCACTTGGTCGAAAGATTTCCAAATCCCGACAAAATGTTTATATTTTTTTAAGAGTAGAATGATTGCCCAGTTTCTATATTTAGAATATTTTTTTTATAGAGAACGTGATTTGTGTTGTGTAGGATTTACATTTGTTCAATCTTATTTCGCTTATTTGTCATGTTTGTGTCTCAAAATTATAATTCACATTTCTTTTTGAGATGTCTCAAAATAATTGTTCACTTTTTATTGTTAGTAATAAAAAAAGAATTTTGTGAGAGAATATTCTATTTATGTGGTTAAAAATTATAATGACCCCATTTTAATTAAACTTTATGTCTTTTATATCCTGACATTGTTTCTTCCAAATAAAGAAATAGAAAACAATGACAGAATACGTAAAAGAATGACATTTTGACGAATATGTTATAATTTTCGTTTTTCCTCGTCTCGTTTTATAACATCCAATGTTTGAAAACAACGAAAGTGTATAATTTATTTAACTTTTAATTACGTTCCATCTTTAACAAGACTTACCTTTCGACTTTCTATGTTTCTAAGATTAATTTTTTTTAAAGGCATTTAAATAATTTTGATATGCTTAAATTTCAACACTTAACAATGGGGTTCATGCTTAATTATAGTACTAGTAAGATAAGATAACCATAACAAATCTGGCTTTCACGTACGCAAAATAAGGTATGTTGTTTAAAATGAAAGTTAATCATGAGCTGAGTGAACCATGTGTGAAAATGTTATCTTCTATTTTGCTACTTTTAGTTTATGATCATTTTCGTTGTCATTTTTTATGTATACTTTTATCACATATGTATTATGAGGTTAGATAGATGTAGTTTCATATAGTGTCACATAAAAATGAGCGAGTTTTTGTTCTAACACATAACATGGTCCTTTGATGTGGGTCAATTCTCTTTAGGTAATATGATCGTTCATGCTGATTTTAATTTAAGAGGATCTCATTTCTTGTTTGTTGTCTATTATAACTAGTACATGTCTACTACAAATCAAATAGATCTGAAAAATAAGACCCTATTTGAGACGTGTACAACTATTTGATCAGACACCACTATCTAATGGAATGATGTCATTTGGAGATTAAGAACCGTATTCGCTTTGATTTGAACCCATCGAGGAAAGATATACTCTAGCCAAAAACATTCAAAGCTCTTTCTCACTTATATATAGATTCTACATGGGCTTTAAAAAAACGGATCCCTTTTTAGTAGATTGAATCGTTATTCTAAATTGGATAACACTACTGACGTATTTTTATTGGCAAATGATATTTCCACATATAAAATTACTTTGCACACATAGAAATCATGCATAAAGACAAAAAATATTTTGTCCTTATGCATGATTTCTATGTGTGCAAAGTAATTTTATATGTGGAAACATCAACACCCATTTTTATTTCCTCTAGCCTTTTTCTAGATTGCGTGTAATGGGAGCCCCTTTCACGTGTTGAAGGGGCGTGACCACGGGTATCCTTGTTACGGAGGAAGTAAAGTACGTGTGGTCAAGCAGATTTTTCGGATGGTACGGTCATCTAGAGCACCAAACAATATTCCATTTGCTATTTTATGAGTGTTCAACGGGGGCATATTTATGTTTACCAACAAATAAGTTCCATGATCGTAATATGTCGACCAACACAAATAAGTACAACGTAACAATTTAACTCGAAACAGCCACGCTGTAAAGTTTAATCAGATAGACAAACACTAGCAAAAGTAGTTTGATTATGTCAAAATATGTCGGACATACTAAATCAAGGCCAGGGGTGAAAGTGAGCCGTGCCGCTCGTGAAAAGCTCAGGATCGGATTGATAAAAAGTTTGAACGAGTCGATCCTAAACGAGCTCCAGCCTAAGTTCGAGCCTAAGTTGCAACTCATTTATTAATCGAGCTCAAGCTCAAGCCCGAGCTTTACATACAAAGCTCGATTAGGTTCGCGAGCCTAAACGACACTAGGATATTTTAAGTATTAAACATATATAAAATGTTATGCATTTGTATTAGGGGTGAGCAAACAAAACCGAAAAAATAGAAACCGAACCGAAAACCAAAAAGACCGAACAAAAAAAATCGACCGAAACTAAAAACCGATGGTTCGGTTTTTAATTTTTCAAAAAACGAAAAATACGGTTTGGTTTCGGTTTCCGTCCAAAAATCGAACCGAACCGATTTTATTATATAACTAAATAAATCAAATTTATAAATTCATCGTTTTGTGGGTAGATTTATAATATATTTATCTGTTTGTCGTGTCGTGTGTTTACTTGAGAATATATCAATAAATATATGACGATGATCATACTATATGTATGTTCACTTGCATGTGTGTAATTATAGAATTATGAAATAAACATTATTATGCTTAGATTGATCAAAAAAAGTAAATAAGAATAACCAAATTTCTATGCAATACAAGTTTGTTGGTATAAAGTTGCCATGCCCAAATATAAACGGTTAAAACCCGAAAAACCGAACCAAAACCGATAATAAACCAAAAAACCGAACCGCCAAAAACTAAACGGTTTCGGTTTCAGGTTCTATAAAAACCGAACATGACGGTTCAGTTTCGGTTTTAGCCAAAAACCGACCCAAACCGAACCGTGCACATCCCTAATTTGTATTGTAGGCGAGTTTATAAACGAGGTCAATGACAAGTTTATTAGCGAGCTCAAAATAGATATTTTACGAGACGACCTCGAGCCAATCTTTAATTTTTCATTGCAAGTATAAACGAGCCAGCTCAAGCCGAGACCGAGCCTTTATAACATACCAGGAGTCGAGCTCGAGCATCAGAAATAAGGCTTAAAATGAGCTGAGCTCGAGCTCTTGTAGGCTCGGGCTTGGCTCGTTTCCATCCCTATGGTTAAACATTTAAACAACATATTTAATATCAAACTAGACGAGTGCTCGTCATAGAAACAAGATTTTATATTGGCAAATAATTATTGTTATGATATTGCGGTTAAGTCTTACATAGTTACATGTAACGATTATGCATACAACGTGAATTGGCGGCATCCCAATTCTAATCCGATCCGATCTTACTTTTTTCAAACCGCAAACTAAAAAAACTACAAAGTTATGGATTATGTTTTATAAAATTTAAAAAGAACATATTAATCTTTTTAAACATTTCATATTCATAACTTAGTACAACATTTTCATTAAACATTAATATAATTTTGTGTTTATTATATATAGTAATTCGTAAATTTGAATAATATTAAAAGAACTGTTAAAAAAATGATATTATAATATGATCTTAGGACCCCTTATCTGATTTTATGATTACGATCTTGCAAAAACGAAAATGATCATCAGTAGGATCCCGATCTTGAAAACCTTGGTCAAAATGGTGGTGTTACATATAGTTGAATAAGTAAATTATATGTATGAAATTTAATTGAGACTATAGGTGAAGACGGGAAACATGTAACACAGTTTTTGAGATTTATCAAAATACTTAGTGTACTTTATTAATTGTTTGTATTGCTAAAATAATTTTAAATTTTTGTGAATTTCGCTAATTTTTCAAATAAGTTGACTAAAACACTCTTGTGTTCTTATCTTTTGAATTTTTTTTAAATTTACTTTTAACTTTTGGTTCAAAAGTTTCAATTTCAAATTTCGGCCTATCCACCTCCGGTTCCGCCATGTGGAGTGGGGGTTTCTTCAAAGTCAATAGTTTATTTAGAGAATTTTTAACTTGTGTCACGATGGAAGAGGTTAAGAGACATTAAATAACTTTAAATTACAATATTCTTTTGTTTGTTGATATTAAATTTTTTTAAATTTATGGTATATAAAAATTACTCATGTTTTATATAAAAATTAAATTATTTAAAAAAACATTTGTCTTCAATAAATAACTTTAACTTGTGTTATTGTGGTACAAGTTAAAAAAAACCTATATTTATAAATGGCGAAATTTCTAGCGTTTTCGGATATCCGGCCACGTCACCCGATTTATTCAAGCCATCATTTTCATATTTCCATCATTAGTTTGTCTATACACTATAAAAATGACTTTGAAGAAAATATATAAAGCAAAAAACAAATATCTTGCACAGTTTCATCAATTGATCAATTTTGCCATTATTAAAAGGGTTTTGCTAACATGTGCTCACTGGGCACTTGTTAACGTGTTTATAAAAGGTATGTTCTGGTTCATTTAAGAGAAAATTATGTTCAAATATAGTAATTTATCACTTTATTTAATGTGCATTTAATGCATTTTTTGATAAATTAAGAAAGTTTGTGTTTATTAACCACACACTAACTTGTGCCCAATGGGCACTTGTTAGCAAAACCCTTATTAAAATCATAAAAATATCCGACTTTTAAGTTTTATCCCAATTTATTTACTACACCAAGATTCCATTAAAATTCAATCTACCAAAAAATTAAAATCACTAACTAAATCATCAACAAGTGAATTACACATCAAAATCTTTAGGAATTATGAATCATATCATACATACAAAGCATGCAATTTGGCCAAGCTAAAAGGAAAATTTTTGCAATTTACTCAACTTTTTTAATCAGTTATATATAATTATATATATCTTATTAGCAGCTTTATGATGTTATAACAATGTGGTGTTGGAGAATAGAGACAATGGTCGTGGAGATGATCGAAATCTGGAAATAATGAATTGTTCTTCAAAAAAGTAAATATAAAATTTAAAACATATTCAAAAGGGAAGAACACAAAGGTATTTTAGTCAAATTAATTTAAAATAATCGGCTAAACCGGTCATATTAACGATATTAACAAGAATTTGACAGTATTTTAGCGATATTGGCTATTAATAAAGTACGTTACGTATTTTGGTAAACATCAAAAACTATGTTACGTGTTTTTAGCTTTGACCCTTTAATTAAATGCGATTATTGAATGATTAAAGAGGAAATTCAAATTTAAAAACCAAGGTAACTTTTTTTTTTTTAATCATAAAGGATGCCGAGATATCAAGTTGAAAGCACTCCATTAAAATGTTACTCCCTCCGTCCCATTTTAGTTGTCCATTTTTTCACTTTTTGTTGTCCCAAATTAGTTGTCATTTTTAAGCAATTTCTAGTTTTGCCCATAAAAGACAAAACACAATCAAAGATTTGAAATAATAACTTGAGGATATTATTGTCATTTTACAACATACAAACAAAGATTTCCTAATATGTGTGTTTTGTGGGCCCATGACATCTAAATTGGGACAGAGGGAGTACTTGTGTATAAACGCTAATTGTCTTATAAATGCTTCCCAAATTTGTATAATTGGATGTATCCGTATTCAATTGTCACCTTACTAAAATTAAACATTAAACATAATTGTTGAAGGGGTATATTCAGAATAACACATTACTTATACTTTAAGTTTTTAATTTTAAGCAAATGTTAATTTCTTTTATATGTAGTATAGATAGCAATATTTTGTATATATAGAAATTATTCATTAGTTGAAATGACATATTTATTACTTAGGGTACGTTTTACGAAAGTAGTTGGAGCTAGAGCTCAAGCTCTAACTTAAGGGCATTGATATTGATGCATGCGTATATCGTTGTAGAATAGATTATATTATCAAGTTTTAAATTTATATTTAACCGATTTATCCTATAACACACACTAACAAGCAATGTATCCGATCAATGCAGCTAGTTGATAAGTAGAGTGTCGAACACTAAGAGTGAAACGTTAACACCTATATATCTATCAGTATTTTAATACTAAGTTAGTTCTAATGCCCTAATTTAACGCAAGGGGGTTTTCCAGCCTGAGAAACTGGCACGATTGTGTAGATTAAGTAAACAGTAAATAAAACAAGAGAAGTGAATAAGCGAATGACAAACACGTACACAGATATAAAACAGACACAGATAAAAGGTCAAGCCGATAGTAGGAAAACTTGGCATACGTTTAATTGTTTAGTTGTATAAGATGAGTGTTAAAATCTCTTCTCTCTCAGTGGAGTCTTAGTTACAGCCGTGTAAACATTTAATGATTACTAGGTTTATATATTATTTATCCCTTTTACAGGCTTACATTAACTATGCAGATGATGTTAATGAAGTAATTGCATGAGCATACGTTGACAAAGCGCGATAAATCCTAATATGTAATCAAAGCACATGCATAAAGAAACCAAATAAACATCAAATACTCTTTATAACAGCTGGAAACTATTAAGTCCGATCATATAGTGAAAAGCACTAACTCAACCATTAACAGATTGCTAATATAAGTAAACGAGTTTTCCTATGAATTAAAGTACTAGCAGGACCTTCTTACTGCTCTGAATTCTTCATTTAGGTTGTGTCTTGTGTGCTGCCAATTCGTCTGTATTCTTCTCCTTAGGGTTTTTTGTGTCACACCGAATGTGGCTGTCGAATGAGGTATTTATACTTTCTGTCAGCAGGGTCGATACGGCGTATCAACTAAGTTGATACGACGCATCTAGGTAATTTCGCGTAGGGTCCAATATTATAATATTCAGGAATATACGTACACCGCCATAAGATACGACGTGCCTTCAGTCTTCATGCGGCGCATGTTCTTCAGTATCTTGGATTATTTTGGTGAAGACTTGAGATTGATACACCGCGTATCTGGAATGTAATGCGGCGTATCTGGAGTAAAATAAGTAAAATCTTCTCGTTGACCAAGGTTTCATATACGACGTATGAGATAAATTCATACGGTGCATGCTTCAAAGTCAGGAAATGGTCTTCATATTCGTCCAAGTCTTGNTTTACAGGCTTACATTAACTATGCAGATGATGTTAATGAAGTAATTGCATGAGCATACGTTGACAAAGCGCGATAAATCCTAATATGTAATCAAAGCACATGCATAAAGAAACCAAATAAACATCAAATACTCTTTATAACAGCTGGAAACTATTAAGTCCGATCATATAGTGAAAAGCACTAACTCAACCATTAACAGATTGCTAATATAAGTAAACGAGTTTTCCTATGAATTAAAGTACTAGCAGGACCTTCTTACTGCTCTGAATTCTTCATTTAGGTTGTGTCTTGTGTGCTGCCAATTCGTCTGTATTCTTCTCCTTAGGGTTTTTTGTGTCACACCGAATGTGGCTGTCGAATGAGGTATTTATACTTTCTGTCAGCAGGGTCGATACGGCGTATCAACTAAGTTGATACGACGCATCTAGGTAATTTCGCGTAGGGTCCAATATTATAATATTCAGGAATATACGTACACCGCCATAAGATACGACGTGCCTTCAGTCTTCATGCGGCGCATGTTCTTCAGTATCTTGGATTATTTTGGTGAAGACTTGAGATTGATACACCGCGTATCTGGAATGTAATGCGGCGTATCTGGAGTAAAATAAGTAAAATCTTCTCGTTGACCAAGGTTTCATATACGACGTATGAGATAAATTCATACGGTGCATGCTTCAAAGTCAGGAAATGGTCTTCATATTCGTCCAAGTCTTGATGTACAACGTATCTGTCTAGAATGATACGGCGTATCTTCCTACAGTTTAGTAGACTTTTCTAACTTGATCCATTTTACTTTAATTTACGTCCAAAATAGCTAACTTTCACCAAATGCTCGTTTATAACTGAGAATTACAAAAGTAAACGATTAAGTATCGATTCTTATATAAAATAATATAAAACAAGCGAATAACATACGATAAATGATGCCAATAAAATGTATTTATTTGATATCATCTGATATTTACACATTTGATTTTACTTTGCACACATAAAATTAAAAGGTATTTTTGTCCTTACTCATTAATTATATGTTTGCAAAGTAGAATGATATGTGTAGACATCATTACCCCTAACTTTACTATATTTTGGAAGCTTGGGTTTACATTTTTATGGAGGTGTTTGAAATTAGTTGGGGTTGAATCTTACTATTGTTAAATAACATAAAATACATCAAATCAAATACACATATATTTCAAAAAAATTTTTTTTCATCCATTAAAGTTTTATAAATATTTAAATAATTTAACTAAGCATAAACTATATTCGTTTCTAAAAGCTCATCTCAATCAGCTTGAACTTGAGAATATTAAACGATAAATATGACCCAAACCCGCAATCATTTGTGGGTTTGAGTCATATTTATCATTCAATAGTGAAAGCTTATGGCGTATAAAAACTCCAATAAACTTATGTGGCATACGAAGCTTATTTTTAAAGCTTAGGCTCTTGTAAGCGCTTTCTCCCAGATATAGCCTTAAACTAGTAAGTAACAAACAAACCAGTCATATAGTTATAAAATCAACTAAACCAAGCTAAATTACTTTCATTTGTATAGTTAACTAAAATAAAATGAGTTCATTTGGCGCAATCAAAATATTTGAGAATTGTGTAAATCTTTAGATCAAACTAGAACCCGTATGCGTGCGAGGTTTGAGTAGATAATATAGTGAGTAATAATATTTCGATAACTTTACTTTGAAGTTAAATATTATGACAATTCATAAATATATTGTTTTGTAAGGTATAAGATTTTCTAAAAATTTATATTAAACATTTTATACTTGTATAGTTATAATACATGTGCACGCGCGGTTTTTATTATATATCAATATTGATTAATATTTTGTATAGATTTTTGTTGCAGGACAGATTTGATTTTGCTTAACTGGCATAGTGTTTAGGTTGGTCTTGTTTAATATTTAATTATTGGTATCATATTTTGACATTACATGTGTTTAGTAGGACCCTTGAGAAAATACGTATCCTTGATCTATGTACAATCTTGTATAATTATTTTCATCTCACAGTAACCCTTGAGTTAATGCCCTCATTTTGATATTTATATTCCGGCTAATAATTATTTTAGATGTATATAATTTCTAAAACCGTGTACGTGCGGGTTAAACATATAAAGAGGAATAATATGTGCCGTTATTGAATACGGGTTGTTAAAAAATCTTTTCTGGATATCCTTAGTTAACCTCATAACGAGAAATACTATGAGTCGTTTATATATGTATACTCGTGCTTTCATTTTGATATCTATAATTCCGTACAAATATTATAATGTGATATATACTTGTAATAATATTTATAAATAACAATATATAATCTTTTTTAAGAAAACTTAAAGTATAGGAGTATAAAGTCTACGTGTATTTATTGAATTTATAGAGTTATTAAAAAACATAAAAACTAATAAGTATAATTAAGTCTATATAAGTTATTTTAAATTTAATAACTAACGCTTTATTAATTACCTTATTTATTTTACGTGTTTTTTTTTTTTTTTTTTTTTTTTTTTTTTTTTTTTTTTTTTTTTTTTTTTTTTTTTTTT
>LBNU01030801.1:27094-42375 GCA_014162995.1 Artemisia annua | reverse complement strand
AAAAAAAAAAAAAAAAAAAAAAAAAAAAAAAAAAAAAAAAAAAAAAAAAAAAAAAAAAAAAAAAAAAAAAGTTCAAACGTATCTGTCATCTTCAACCCACGAAAAACACACCCACATACACTAAACACACACAAACTGAAAACACACATACTAAAATAAATAAATAAATAAAAACAAGAAAAGGAAATGGGAGACGATTGAAGGTCATTGGAACGACCCACATCAAAAAAAAAAATGGGGCGATCGATCGAGTGACATTTGTAGCCACAGTAAAGACGATCGAGTGCGATTGACGAATTGATTGATCGTTTCATATATTGGGTTAGAATATGCATAATGTTATCATTTGGAGCTTTAGTCCAATGGTAAGGGTGTTTGGGTCCGTGTCAATAGACCCGGGTTCAACCTCTTCCTTGGCACTAAAGGCCATTTGATACCATCCCCCCACCGCAAATGCTCATATTGACTGGTCAGCGAGGGGCCTCTTGTAGAAAATGGTCAGGGTTCATAGCCCACCTCCTGATAAGTACAGTCACTGGGACAAGTGCTCATTGCCTGGGGCCGGGTTCTTGGGGGAGGGTCCGGTTGGCATCCTTAGGATGCATGAGACCAGGGTGATCCCACCGATCTTCACCTTTGTAGAATATACATAATGTTCATGTTTCATATATTGGGTTAGAATATGCATATTGGGTTTGTAGTTTGTACCCTAATAATAAACAACTAACCGCTTGTAAATAACCGCTCCAAACCACCTTAATGTACCACCGTAATTACATGTTTTAAACAGTCTTTAATGTTATGATTAGTAAGATCTTACTGTTTTCTATAGTAGTTGTCTTTACTACAGAACAAACAAAAAAAAAAAAAAAAAAAAAAAAAAAAAAAAAAAAAACTAATCTAACATTTTTTTTAATATATTTATGAACAACCAGCTCCTGATTGTAAAATGGTGCGTCAAAAATAAAGTACTTTTGTGCAGTTGCAGATACCGTAAAAACTTGGTGAATACAAGCTTCGATGCGGAACCCATGTAAAAAATAATGGATATAATTAATGTCCATCGGAATACTTTGATTAAACTTTGATTAAAACATACAACATTTTATGCTCGTAGAAGATATTGATGTGGTGAGATATGATCCATTGTAATTACATGGTTAGAGGGTAGGATATGGTTGAATAAATTGTTAGAAACTGGATGAGTACATATTTATAGGCAATTCATAATGTGTACTTTCAAAGTCTAACTTATAATTTAATGTTTTTATGGGAAAGGAAAATCTAGCTGTGGAACCCACGCCGTAATGTTAAACCAATCTTAATCGGATCGTAGCCAGTCGCAGTGTAGAAACCGTTGGGTGAGAACAAGCCTCGCTTGTTTGTCATGTGACCGTCACTTCGCAATTGGATCGCATCATCTTTGATTTCGTTCTAGTGTGCATGAAAATAGACAAAATGGGTGTCATTGGTATCAGAATGAGAGGGGGTGAAGACGGTGTAATTTCCATGAAGAATGGAGGTGCGAAGAGATATGACCGATTATGTGACATTTGACGTGTAGTAGGTTATTAAATAAAATGATAAATATATGAGACATAGGTGTGCAGTAGGTGCTGAAAGGCAAACTTGGCAAAACGTGATTCAGTACCTAGTTTAGCAATATGCCACAAAGTTGAGTCAAGTTAGAAATAAGTGTCATTTGATGTCAGTTTACAAACTTCCCTAAAAATACTATTCTATTAAGTGTTCTAGGTGTCATTCGTTATATGCACGTTATAGGGCCACGTTGGGGCCAATAACATTCTTATAACCGTTATAGTTGCACCTCGTGTGTATGTTATAGATACACCACCAAGAATATAAAGAGTGTTATGTGTTTATGTTTTTACTTTTTTTAACCCTCTTAGTGGAAATTAAATGAAAATTGTAGGTCCTGCATACCTATAACTTGGGTTATACTCGGAAGAGGTGTTTCTAAGGTTTGTGTTATAGGAATGTTTTAGGGTGAAAGTTGACGTAGCGCGACTATAACTTAACGGATAACACCGGTTGCAGCTGGCACTTAAGTAGCATGATCTATGAGGTATGAACATGTATGTAAATAAACTAGTAGGGTACCCACGCGTTGCAGCGGCGTGTACCCTAAAATAAATGTTAACGACATCAAAAGGCAAAAGTGACAGTTAGGAGTTGTAAACCGTTCGGGCGCGAGCCCGTTGGCCCATGCTTGTTCGGGCTCGAGCCGCCTGTCCCTATTCAGGCTCGAGCCCATTTGACCCATTACCCGTTCGGGCTTGAATATTTGTATAATATGCTATATTTTTTGTATTAGTGATATTTAATGCAGGAATTGTCTTTAAGTTGGTTGTACAATATGCTTAATAATTTGTATTTCTTATGTAAGGTGTGTTTTAATAACTGCATTAATTATATTTATTAACCAGTTAATTATTGTTAGTAAATGTGTTTTAATTAGTTGTACTTTTAGCTTAAGAATTTGTAATGTTGAATTTTAAGTATTTCTATTTAAAGATTGTATTTAATGTTAGAAAATATGTTTTAATTAGTTGTATTTTAAGCTTAAGAACTTGTAATTGCATTTAATGTTAGAAAATGTGTTTTAATTAGTTGTACTTTTAGCTTAAGAACTTTTCATGCTTAATTTTAAGTATTTCTTTTTTTAGAAGGCCTAAATGCTTTATAAGATAGTATGATATACTTTGGATAGTGATTTATTTATAGGTATCGATGTATAGTCATGGTTTTCCTCAAGTATTATTTCCAACAGTTTTCTTTCACTTTCTCAATGTCCATTAGATCTTTTAGTCTACTCTCTCTTAAATTGGAGCTACGGTGTTACTGGTTAATCTTGTGATTGTGAGTAGGTAGCATAAGCTTGTATTTAATTTGATTGGTTCAAGCTCATGTCGTTATATGAGATTTTGTGTCGATGATTTATATCTAGTTCAAAGAAAGAAGAATAAGTACATATCGTCTTTAAAACTTATGGTTAGGTATGTGTCTTGATAACGAAACATTTATTAAGAGTTATTGAGCTTTAAATACATTGGTTCTACAAAGAAGATACTATAATATAATGTTTGATTTCTACATTAAAGGCTTAAAGCTTTGAAAGGTTTGCGGAGTTAGGTGGTTATTTGGTAGATCATCAATTTAAAGGCAGGCTATGTGCAAGTTAGGGATGGCAAAAAAATCCGTATCCGATGGAGACCCGATCCCCAAACCTGATTTGACTGGGGAATCTCTGAGTTGACCGGGGATGGGGATGGGGACGGGGATGGGGAATCCCCTAAAATATTAAACCGGGGATGGGGCGGGGATGGGGATAACATAAGTCCCCGAACCCGGCCCCGACCCCGATCTTTCGTGTATAATTATTTAAAATTTATATATTTTACCCATACTCGATTAACTTGTATACGTACATGTACATATGTTTATGAGTATCGACATGTATGCTTATATGCATATATGGTATTTATAGGATCAAACACATTTAGATTTAGAAGTAGAAGTAACAATTACATATTACTTAACTATTTTGTCCGACTACACAAATATAATACATATTGTTTTTATATTATCTTTGATGTTACAATGTTTACGATGCTTTAAAGTTGAATTGAAATTCTAATTAATATAGCTATGTGCGATGTACGTTTGTTGAGGTACTTTATGAGTAATAATTCTTTATATTTTCGACGACTTGGTGGAACTTTTTTGTTATTTCATAAGGGTGGAGAATCCCCAAATCCCCGCGGGGATCGCCGATCCCCATTGGGGATGGGGATGGGGATGTAAAGCAATTCCCCAATGGGGATGAGGACGGGGACGGGGATGGAGAGTGTAAAACGGGGATGGGGATGGTAAGTATAATCCCCGACATTCCCCGCCCATTTGCCATCCCTAGTGCAAGTCCTAGAATCAGAATGACAATTATCTTGGTTGTGATTTTCAAATGAGTGATGTTATTGCATTAGCCACCTTTATCTTTTATTAACTGTAAAAAAATATTTCTTTTTATCATTTTCGATTCTGTATTTTATGTTATATTCCGTGTTTTCTATCTTTTAATATCTTTTTTTATGTGAAATTTTATATTTTATGTTATGTATTTTTAGTTTCGTAGTTTTATAATAAAAAATTTATAAAATTAACAGAAAATTAAAATAAAAAATAATAGAAAAGTAGGGAGTGGTATTAAAATCTTTTTGGAATGGTATAACGCCCTTTCTATCACACCCCCAAAATGTCGCAGCGGAAAAGTAACCGGAGGCGTGACTTTATAGCACAAAGTCCCAAAGTATAAAGAACGACCTCTATATGAACCGTTTTAAAAGTACATCATTTGATTCATTAAAACAACATTAAGTTTTTCAATGCAACAAGTTCTCAAGTTTCACAACAATCTTATATATTATATAAACTTAGGTTGTCTTATAAATGCAAAATGCCCTTAATAAATGTTTCATGAGTTGATTATTCCAAATATACCCTTCAAGTGTGATTTCAACAAATGTAGTTTGTACGGTACAATATGTTTTGCATGAGAAATCGTGCACAAAAGTTTGTACGGTACAACATGTTTCAAGCATCTCTAAACCTCAAAGAATACAAACCAAAAATGTCATGAATGCATAAATTAAACACACCAATTAGTGGTTAGTCTTTTTACCTTCCCGTCCATGAGTTACAAATATTTTATCAACTATATAATGTGTCAAAAATCACACACAACAAACCACAACTTCCTCCACACCGCGTGCACATTGGGCTACAACTTATAATGGTGGTAAAGTAAGCATCATATCGTCTTACTTATTAATCATATTGATTTATATTATTTTATGTAAATTTCACGTGTGTTTTGTGTGTGTAACAATGTAGGACATAAAGATGGTGCTTAGGAGGTTTGGTAGTAACATCATCTTCTCTAATGGTTTAAGAGATCCTACACATCGTTGTCTTATCAATTAAGTGGAACATGCACGAACATTTTTACTTTGATTAACTGTATTTAAGTTACTAACGATCAACTATATCTAATTGTTTTTTGTAGCACGTCAAGAAGCATTAAAGAAAGAGATCGAGAAGTTACAAAAATTGTATCAAGAACAAAACATGCAAAAGGCCAATGAACAACAACGACAAAGAAAACAACAACAACAAAAACAACAACAACAACAACAAGAACAACGTCACGGCCACCGGTGGGATGAATACTTAGCATTCATATTAATAGTACGTTACAAATTAAACATGCAATATTTTACTTCATGTAATACCGATGAACGGGCTAATACTATTGATTCGTTAGCAAGTAAGTTTATTGAAAATAATGTGACGAGCATTCAATTTTTAGTCAATAATTATTACTACACTTTGTTGGTGCATTTTAATATTTTTGCTCTTAATGTAGTTTTTTGTCTTGCGGTGTGTTAATGTCACTTTCTTAATTAAACGTCGTGGAATATTGCGTGACTTGATATTTGATATAATTGTGAAAATTATGTCGATGTTACATATTGAAAATGGTAGTATATAATAAAAATATAATAAAAATATCTTCACACTATCATCTTAACAATGAGAATCTTTTAAATCAAAGAAGTTTATAAAGGAGAAGAAAATTGTATTTCAAATGTTATCCTACACCTATCACGAGGTAAGCATTATTCATTTGAGTTTGAGATCATGTGATTCATGTCGTCATACTGTAAATACTTAGAGTGAGTTACTAATGAATGCTCCAAATTCGATATTATAGTTTATGGAAAAATGTTGTAATAATGCATTAATTAAAAATAATAATTTATGTAACTTACTCATATTAAAATATTACATATGAAAAGCCTCATTTAAATATAACATTTTGCAAAAAACCTCTTCACATTAAAGAAAGAGATGGAGAAGTCACAAAAATTGTATCAAGAACAAAACATGCAAAATGCCAATGAACAACAACGACAAAGAGAACAACAACAAGAACAACGCCACGGCCGCCGGTGTCAATATAGATGAATACTTAGCATTCATATTAATAGTACGTTACAAATTAAACATGCAATATTTTACTATACGAATTATAATTTATTATACGAATTATAATTTATACTCTTGAATATACTAATTACTTTAATGTTTTATGTTTTTATAGTTTTGTTAAAAAGGAAATTTGTTTTATAGTTCTCTTTTAATAATGTAATTTATTGAACAACGAAGTCCGTCTTTCACAAAAAATGAGAGTTTCAAACATGAACCAAAAATTAGTCCCGAACATTACGAAAAAAACAATTAGATCCAACCTGTGTGCATCGCATGGGTCCTGAGGCAGTCCAAACCTGTGTGCATCGCACGGGGATGAATATAAAAGGTCTCCAACATTAATGTCATCGCTTCATATTTAAAATAATTTATGTAACTTATACATATTAAAAAATTACATGTGAAGAGACTCTTTTCAATATAACTTCTTGAAAAAAATCTCTTCACATATACTCTTTTAATGTCAATAAACTATTTTAAATGTGTGTCATGCCTAGAAATGTGATACCATCACAACTTAGATATATAATGACGAAAATAATTGCCGAAGATTACGCTATAAAAACTTATATACAGCCCATGTGCAACTCAATAAAGTATTTTAAATACGTATAAAGCTTAGCAAATGTGTGACACCATGAAAACTTAAATATAAAATGACAAAAATAAATGCCGAATATTACGCTATAAAAACTTCTATACAGCCCATGTGCATCGCACGTATTTTAAATCTATGAAAACTTCTATACAACCCATGTGCATCGCACGGGAATTGTTGACTATCATAAGAAATAGTTATAACTTAGCCCGATGTATTAATATTAGTTAGTTCAAATAAAAAACGATAGAGTCAATACCAAAATAAATAGACAAAAAATATTACGTAAAAAAATACATCTTAAAAGATTACATGTCAATAAACTATTTTAAATACGTATCATGCTTACAAAATGTATGCTACCATGAAAACTTATATATATAATGACAAAAATACGTCCTGAATATAAAATGACGAAAATAAATGACGGATATTAGACTTTGAAAACTTCTATACAGCCCATGTATATCGCACGGGCTTTCATGACTATTCATGTTTGCAAGTGTATTCAAATAATGAAATGACATGATCCCGCAATGAATACATGACGAAAATTAGTGAACATTACGTTATGAACACTTGGATACAACCCGTGTGCAACGCACGGGTCTGGTTGCCTAGTAAAGATAATTTTTGAAAATATAATCAATGATGTTAACTCCATGCAAAAATTCTTCGTGAATGTAACTGCAAACGACGACTCAAATATGGACTTCATGCATGCCATATCAAGCAACTTACGAACCTGAGAAATACATGCTAAAAATGTCAACATAACGTTTGTGAATTCATAGGTTTAACTATTTGTGAAAGTGGACCACAACATTCAATGTTCGTTTGATCGGTACATTTGGACATGAACATATAATGGTTTGACCGGTACATTCGGTCATTTATGTACATAGCAGTTTGACCGGTTCATTTGGTTATGTATGCATAACTGGTTAAAGTACTCGCGTCCGTATGTAAAAGTAAGCAATGTATTCTCAGCCCGATTATTTCAAAATAAGTATCAACAATGAAAAAGCGGCGCTACGAAACTCACCTCAAATAGTTAAAGTATGCGGAAAAGTGTAGTGTAATATAATCAATCGGGAATCTTTACGCAATCTAGAAATATAAGTCATTTTAGGGACAAGCAATATGTACGTATGAGTTTTATGATGTTTTAGCCCCCTTTTATACTTTTACTGAGGTTTTACGACTCAAAACGTAGTAAAACACAAGGTTCACTTTTCAATATTACGTTTTCAAAAAGTGTCCAAAAATGAGTTTCAGTCAAGTATAGCGGGTTTTAAGTTCTTCTTGTCTTATTGGTTTGGGCCGATTCGAAATCGGTGTCAAGTATGTTGTGAGGGCTTTAAAAATTTCAACTACCGCCCTTAATGGTTCTAAATCTAAGGTTCTCGTATTTTTTAGTTTGTTCATAAATGGCAAACCACAAGTACATTTTTAACTATTTTTAGTTTGTTCAAGGACATTTTGCAAAAAAAGGCAAGCCACAGGGACATTTTTTGCAGTATACCCCATTTTTTATGTTGTATCCTTTGTAGTTCAAAGTTTTATTTATGAGTAGATGAATATTCGAGAAAAATAACGATTTATAACGGCAAATAATTATATTTGTGAAATTGTGATTCTGGTTTAACTCTTGATGCAAAGCGATTATCTTTTGAAATATAAAACGTGTATTTTTTTAAATTAATATAGTGCGTGATTTTTAAAAGTTGTCAAGTTTTTAAAAGTTATCAAGAAAAAACACAATTTAAGTTGCCAAGTTTTTAAAAAATTGTCAAGTCTAAAAGGTACTCAGGGGTAATTTAGGCAAACTACGTTAATTTTAGTTTCAAGAACAAATATAGGGAGTGTTTGGCTGAGCTTATATGATGGGTTTATTAGTTTATATATAAGTGAAACAAACCTAAACTAAGTGTTTGACTAAGCTTATATGAGTGAGCTTATGAGCTTATATAAGGGGGTTTTTAAATAAGCCAATGACTTATTTGAGAATGTGTCAACTTATATAAGAATATTACATAATTATTACTCCGTATTATTATTTTTTTTTACCCTCATTTAATATTTGTACCTAATTAATGTTAATGTACTTTTTTTCCATTCTACTTTATTATCATGATAAGCTAAGCCAAACATTTAGCAAAGGCTTATTAGCTCATTATATATAAGCCATAAGCCGCTTATATAACATAAGCATAAGCCCAATTTATAAACTTAGTCAAACACTCCCATACACTCTTTATAAGTAGTAAATATATATTTCGGTTTTTCAAAATGAAGAAAGTCACATCTATACTACTTATAAAGAGTGACTGCCCATTTTTGAAATCTTAAAACTTGAAAACTTAAATTAATTTAGTTTACCTAATTACCGTAAGTATGTCTTAATACAACTTAAGCTTGATCAATTCTAAACTTGACAACTTTTTAAAAACACACACTATATTAATTTAAAAAACACACGCATTGCATCAAATGTTGAACCAAAATCACGATTTCATAAGTATAATTGTTTGCCGCTATACAACGTCGCTTTATGCGAGTATATGGTTGGTGCAAATAAATGTGTTAAAATGTCATTGTCAAAAGTTATTATAATGCGTTATGAATCACGTTGATTATGTTATGCAAGGAAGGGTAAGGATCTAGTGAGAAGAAAACTTATAATGAGAAGGATGAGAAATAACTATAACCACATATTTGAGATGCATCGACTTGAATTAGATGCATCTCTATTAATTTAGATGCATCCTAACTAGTTTCAAAAGTAATTTTGAAGTTAAAACGATGCAAAGTAGTACTTGCAACAAATTTGACACGCAGATGACGAAAAATACATAGGATTTTCCTAACTTGCTAAAATGCATCTAACATATGTATATGCATCTAATTTTTAGCTAGAAAATATATTAGGGTGCATCTAAAATATTAGGGATGCATCTAATTCAAGTCGATGCATCTCTAATATGTATGTGATTATAGTTATTTCTCATCCTTCTCATTTTATAAGTTCTTCTCATTTGATCTTAAGTCATGCAAGGAATACTAGTATACAACAGTCGACTCAAAAGAGGATCAAATTTTGGTTCGGAAGCTATATTTGTCTTTCACTTTTGGGCAACTTTATAACGTTTATACAAGATCACCGAATTCCATGGTTTGAGCCTGGCGCGAAGCTTACGTGGTTGGCGTTATGGTGGCGAATGGTACCGATCGAGGTCCGTGCCATCAACGAGCCATCCTTTTGGCATCCGACAAAATGATTTTTTCTTCGTTTCTTTTACTGTTGGCTACTTTTAACGCATATTCTTTTTCTTTCCTTTTATTAATTTCTCCTTTATAGATAACTAAAAGAATCTAAGAAATTTATATCAAAAATCTTAAAATTTAATCGTCTTTCATTTTAGATCAATTTTGCTATATATATAAATTATTATTTTTTATTCTTAAATTTGAACGTTTATAAAAATCATTCGCAATAAATTTCTTTTAAGATGCATAAGGAATTAAAAGCATTGGATTGGTAATAAAGAACAGACAATGGTATAAGAGTTTTGTTGTACGTGAGCAGAGAGTAATCTTGGCATTTAGTATAAAAAATTTAAAAGTTATAGATTTAACATATGTTACAAAGTTGAGTTAAGTTGGAAAAATATGACATCTTCGATCAAAGTTATAGTTTTTTTTTTTTTTTTTTTTTTTTTTTTTTTTTTTTTTTTTTTTTTTTTTTTTTTTGTTTGTTTGTTTGTTGTGTCATTTCTAATAAAATATGCCCACTTGTAAATGAATGAGCTAAAATTGTCAATGTCGAAAGTTATTATAATGTCTTGTGGATCATGTTGATTGTGTCTGCATGCAATGTATAGAAGTATAGAACAATTGACCAAAAAGACTAAAAGAATTAGAATATAAATATTCGAAAAAAAAATATCCAGAAAACTTTTCGCAAAATGACATGGCAAGCTATGATTGGTGAATTTTACTATAGTTTCTCTCTCATTCCACCAATTACTTTCTGACACATCATTTTGTGGCTCATTTTTTGAAACTTTTTATGTGGTTGTAGCATTTTCCTATAAATGAGGGGGGCAAATATATTTTGTTCGGAAGTTATACTTGTCTTTCACTTTTGGGCAACTTTATGACGTTATATACCAGGACTTCAAATGATACGTATTCCTAACTTATTGTTTCGATTGATCAGTCTTGACAATTGATATAAATCTAAAATGGTATTTCTTTTTCTTATTTTGAACTTCTTAGGTTCATTTTGTTCATTCAGTCGTTTCCTTCTTCATTCATTTTTTCATATTTTATAATTAAAAATAAATAAATTAAAATAAACTTAATTAGATAAACCAGTAAGTTTCAACCCAATCACACAAAATCCATTTGAGCACTTTGACTTCATTTGCTTTATTGTTGCCATTAATAGTAATCAATAAACTATCAACACATTTGAAAAATTCATTGAACACATTTTTTCTTATAGAGTCATACTTTCTCAAAAGGCATTATTAGAAATATATGAATATGTCAATAGATTCTTAGGTTGTGACCATATATTAACATTGAATCGCATTGTAATCATGGGAATTTTAATAAGTTATATGAATCTTATGCTATCTAAAAATTCTCCCTTATTTTAGTATAAAGAACATTTCTCCCCATATTGCCAAATGGAATTGTCATTGACAAATATATACATGTTTGTCAAATATGATCGTGCACCATTTTACAAATCTTTCGAGATCCATCAAATAAATGTGGGCTAGTAACGTTCAAAATACAACTTGCCAACTCAAATTGGACAGAGAAGTTCAAGTGTGTCAAAGTACACCTTTTCACGATCTCAAAGATCAAATCTGTGTTAAAAAAACAAAAGATACAACTTTGTTTTAAAAAATAACACTACGTTCCTTTCTTTGGTGTTTTGTTTCGATTCACTTTGTAGTTTAGAATCATTTGGTAGATTGTACGAACCAGGTATAATAATGTTTTCTATGAGTTCGATCAAGTGGTGATTATATATATGTAATACTCGTATAAAGGTGCTTGAAAGTTGTCTCTTTGGACTGTTTGAAGTCCAAATCATATGAGTCGTTCTCATTAAAATAGGACTATAAATGTGCTTCTTGTGACTATGAATTTATCGGATAACTCATTGACAACTAGCATGGCATGCGGGACCACTCACCATAGACGTGTGCCCAAAATAAGTGAGAAGTTAAAACATCATGTTTGATTAAGAAACATTGATCATGATTATCCTTCAAAGTGATACTAGCTACTTTACAGATATATATACATTTTTTAACAGAATTTTACAGATATTGAATCATATGAAAATAACATGCTAACTCGTAGGAAAATTCCTTGAAGATATCCCACTTGATCAAGCTATATTGTTGTTTAGTTTACGTCGGGCTTAGAGTTTATCGCCTCAATAGTTCTGGTTGGGGTTACCCTTAACTAATACGAGTAGGAATCAATAGTAGAGATTTACAAACACGCCTAGCCTTAGGCTCGTATTACTGTGATTGTTTCGGAAAATTCGTTAAAGCTGGAGGTTAAACAAAATCTATAGGCAATTTGAAGTGGTTTTGTTAAGGTCTCATAAAATTTGTCAGCTAAATTTCGGTTTCTTACAAATGTGTATCTTTCTCAAGAAAGTATTAACTTAAATTTTTGTAAGCACTAAAGCACCTATATAAACTTGCACGGTTAGCACACAACAAAATAAGATGTTCAAGCTGGGCTTCAGAGTAAGGCCCAAACTCACACTGCAAGGTCAAGGTGGACCTTTGATGAAATGGTGTGCTTTCATTCTTGACTAATCTTCTTTTGATTACGTACAAAGTTACTTGTGACATTTTTAGAAAAAATGCATGATATATGACAAAATGATAGAACTCCGGATTATATTTGATGAGGCGTAAGTATGAGTAGGATGATATAGTAGGAGGATTTAACCGTTTACTTTATACGTTAAACTATTGATCATGTTGCCTAAGTCAATCTATGTTTAGAAAAATAAGAGATTGAACACAGACACTCAAAACAAGAACTAGGTTCTAATAAGATCGATCCTGGACCCTATTTGATCAGGTTCTTGCATCTCAGTATCTCACGATTACTTTAAAAGACACCCATAAACATTAATATGTCAATTGTTTTAGAGTCATGTCGATATGTGACTATCAAAAGAGTATATATATCTAGTCTAGGAACATACGTCGAAAACTTAAAAGGATTTTGCTAACAAAAGAAAAATGTTGTCAACACAATTCCGAGAACATATTTGCTTGGTCCCAAGCGAAGGTTCGGGTCTATTTAATCAAACAAAGGCTTTACAGAATGCTTTGATACAACTTTTTTTTATTCAGATTTTTCTTAGCAGAAAAGCGAAAAGGGAGCCCAAGTCAAAAAATAAGAAATTTTATATGGGTCGATAACGCGTCTATGTATCCGTTGGAAAGCAACAAAGATACGGTGAGTTTCATTTTTAAATTTAAAGAAAAGAGAAAAAAGCATACCCGTTTTCAACACGCTTGGACCCATTGCTAGAAAATTAACAAACTTAAAACAAAAAGTAACAGAAGGAATTTGGTACCAAAAGATTAGGAACATGTATTGAGATCACTTTAATCATAAAGTTCTACTTCTTCATGACAATGATCAACAGACTCATTTATTTTAAAGTTACACAGTTAGTCCCATTAGTCCCTCAGGTTAGGACGAAATGTGAATACAGTCCCTAACTCTAAAAAGTTCCACCAAATCTCACTAAAGGTCTAAATTTTTCTTAATTGAGGATCCAAAATTCCAGCGCTTGTTAAAAATCTCGTTAGATGCTTTTTCGTGTTTTCGGAATTTCATGTCCAAATACTTTATAACATCAATAGTCTACATTTTCAAACACTCTATTCTCAAATTCAAAAAGATAGCTGTTGGAATAGTTTTTGTTATTGTTTCTTTTTACTTTTACCAAAAAATAATCACTTGCAAATACACAATAATTATACACAATATAACACACGAATTTAATTCATCACCGCAATTCTTATAGATTGTCCAGCTGCCATAGCATCGAGGAAAACAAATCCGAACTAATGGGGATTGTTCACTTCCCAATACTATCTAAAAATTAAAGCCGAAGTAATGAAATAAGTTGATGAGAATAAGTGTCCTCAGCAAGCGATATCAAAACAACTTTGATCTTCGAAAAACGCAAGCGAAGCTAAAACATATATGATTGACGCGTATATGAAATGTAAAGACGTTACGCATGTTACACATGCTTTCTTGAGATTTTTCTTAAAGAAAAATCTAGGGAAGATTACGAATTTTTTTAGGATGATGCATTCATTTTTATATTTATGTGATCTGTTTTTCTATAATGAATTATGTTGTGTTTATATTAATTTAATGTGTTTTTCATGCCGTTGATGTTGGTGACACTGAATCATACACCTCCACCACAGCAGCTGCTTTCTCTAGTGAACCATTCTTTCACGGCGTAAAAACTCACACGAAAATTAAACATTGTTGCGAACCCATGTGCAACCACACACACAATTGATAAATAAATCAATCGATTCACCAAGATTCCAGCAATGGTTGTGGCGGTTATGGATAAAGCATATTTCGGCAACCGTGTTGAAGATTAGTGAACCGAAATGAGCATGCAGAATCTGACAGTTTTCTAACCTGATGAATAGTTAACTGGATGCTACATGTGATGATTAGGTTTCTGATATACAATACCGGTGGCTAGTTTTCGAATTGCAAAACCAAAACTTGGTTTCATCACGTTGTTGTGGTTATGGTAGAATCTATTTATAATAATCGAAAACCCATCAAACACACAAAAGAATTAACCTAATTAATCAAGATAGGATAATTAATAAAATTTCAACAATATACCGATCTATGATAAAATTATTGTAAAGTATGTTGTGGTGGTGACTGACGTTGGGGTGGTGATGGTGGTAGATAAGATGAATAAGAAGAATGATTAATTGTGTTATATGTGGGTTTGATTTGATGGTTACACAGGGGTGGCGATGGTGATGTGGTAGCGACAACAGTGGCGGTGGTATAGAGGTTGAAGAAGAAGATGTTGGTTGTGGTGGTGTTTTGGTGCGAGAATAGACAATGTCGAGGGCAATTGGTGTTATAGAGTGTTTGGACGTGAAACTTTAAAAAGACGAAAAAGCTTGGTGTTACGAGATTTTTAGTGAGCGTTATGGTTTTGAATCTCCAACAAAGAAAAATCAAGACTTTGGGGAGGTTTAGAGTAATTATTGAAAGCTAGGAACTATATTCGCAATCCACCTTTAAATGGGAAACTAACGATGCAATTTACCATTTATTTAGAACATAGCTCTATGCATCATGTGCAAGCTTTTGAGTTGTTAGATCATGGTATAACTTTTTGTAAAAAACATATAACTTTTTGTAAAAAACATATCAGTTCCCATAGAGTATTTTGTCTGATTTGAATCATTGAATGTGCAAAAACAAACTGACACCTATGTTCATTCAAAAAAAAAAAAAAAAAAAAAAAAAAAAAAAAAAAAAAAAAAAAAAAAAA
>LBNU01030801.1:6475-18572 GCA_014162995.1 Artemisia annua | reverse complement strand
CGTTTTCAGACTTGTTTTACGCTTTCATACGTTTTTGTCCGTTTTCATACATATCCGTTCGTTTTCTTACGTTTTCGTCCGTTTTTTTTCGTTTTCGTCCAGTTTTCAAACATTTTTGTCCTCTTCATACATGTTTTTACACTTTCATACGTTTTCTTTCATTTCCGTACACTTTCGTCTGTTTTCTTACGTTTTCGTCTATTTTTCATTCGTTTTCGTCCGCTTTTAAATGTTTTTTTGCCATTTTCAGACGTTTTCATATGTTTCTAAGTATCACAATTGATATTCTGAATATCATCACAAGTGATATTCTATGATATTCTGAGTATCACAAGTGATATTCTGAGTATCACTAGTGATATTCTGAGTATGACAAGTGGTTTTTTGTGATTTGCAGAATATCACAAGATTTTCTGTGATATGCAGAATATCAAAAGTGATACTATAAGTACCACAAATTATATTCTAGGTATCAAAGTAATATTCGTCCATTTTTCATACGCCTTAGTCCATTTTCAGACTTGTTTTACGCTTTCATACGTTTTCGTCCGTTTCATATTCATTCGTTTTCTTACGTTTTCGTCCGCTTTCTTTCGTTTTTGTCCAGTTTTCAAACATTTTTGTCCTTTCCATACATGTTTTTACACTTTCATACGTTTTCTTCCGTTTTCATACACTTTCGTCCATTTTCTTACGTTTTCGTCCATTTTTTATTCGTTTCCGTTCGTTTTTAAATGTTTTTTTTTTTCATTTTCAGACGTTTTCATATGTTTCTAAATATCACAACTGATATTCTAAATATCACAAGTGATATTCTGTGATATTCAGAGTATCACAAGTGATATACAGAGTATCACTAGTGATATTCTGAGTATCACAAGTGATATTCTGAGTATCACTAGTGATATTCTGAGTATCACAAGTGATTTTTTTGTGATATGCAGAATATCACAAGGTTTTCTGTGATATGTAGAATATCACAAGTGATACTATGAGTACGACAAATGATATTCTGGATATCATATGTAATATTCGTCCATTGTTTATACGTCTTCGTCCGTTTTCAGACGTGTTTTACGCTTTCATACAATTTCGTCCATTTTCATACGTATTCATTCGTTTTCGTTCGTTTTCATACTTTTTGTCCGTTTTCTTTCGTTTTCGTCCAGTTTTCAAACGTTTTTGTCCTTTTCATACAAGTTTTTACACTTTCATACGTTATATTCTGAATATCACAAATGATATTTTGTGATATTCAGAATATCATAAGTGATTTTCTGTGATATGCAGAATATCACAAGAGATATTCATAAAAACACAAGTGATAGATATTCATAAAATCACAAGTGATATTCTGAATATCAATTGTGATATTCAGAAACGTATAAAAATGGACGAAAACGTAAGAAACGGACGAAAAGGACAAATACGTATGAAAACGGACGAAAATATAAGAAAGTCACAAGTGATATTCAGAATATCACAAGTGATACTCAGAAAATCACAAGTGATATTCTGGGTATCACTAAATATCACTTGTGATATTCAGAAATCACTTGTATTTATTAAGAAACGTATGAAAATGGACGAAAATGTAAAAAAACAAACGAATACGTATGAAAACGGACAAAAACGTATGAAAGCATAAAAACACGTATGAAAACGGATAAAAATTTATGAAAAATGGACGAAAATGAAAGAAAACGGACGAAAACGTATTAAAACGAACGAAAACGTAAAAAATTAGACGAAAACGTATGGAAACGGACGAAAATGAAAAATGGACGAAAACGAAAGAAAATTAGATGGAAACGGACGAAAACGTATGAAAACGAATGAAAACATAAGAAAAAAGATGAAAACGTAAGAAAAATGGACGAAAATGTATAAAAACGGACGAAAACGTCTGAGAATTGACGAAAACGTATAAAAATGAGCGAAAACATAAAAAACGGACAAAAACTTCTGAAAACAGACGAAAACGTGTATAAACATATGAAAACAGACAAAAACGTATGAACGGACGAAAACGTTTGAAAACGGATTAAAACGTATTAAAACGGACGGAAACAGATGGAAACGTATGAAAAAGTGAAGAAGAAGGGAATAAAACGTTAATTAAAAAAAACATGATTTTAGAAAAGAAAAGAAAAAAAACAAAAAAAAAAACAAAAAAGAAAACGTGAATTATGAAAAAAAAAAAATAAAAGAAAAAGAAAAGGAAAAAAAAAAGAACGTGAAAACAAAAAACACAAAAGAAAAAAAAAAAGAAAAGAAAAAAACAAAAACAAAAAGAAAGAAAGAAAGAAAATAATAAAAAAGACAAAAAGATAAAGAAAAGGGGGAAAAAAAAACATGGACTTAGGTTTTTATATTTAATCTTAGGTTAATCCCCACCATTAGATCCAATAAGATGGATGGTGGGGATTTTTCCCTTGGTATGCACCAAAATAAGGGCATGCAATTGAATTTTCCTCTCATGGTGAGTACTAAGTAGTTTTAATCTTTTATCGGTGAAGTGGATAGAGCTCAATATCACAAATTTTAAACTAAGAAAAATTAAAAATATATATGAGCAATAGGATTGTATTTTTAAGCTCATATCAGCTATATTTTCTTTGGCTATCTAAGAAAATTGTTTCAAACGAATCAAGATAACGATTGAGAGATGAATCAGATTATTTCTTTACACATTGGTAGGTTATAAAAATGGATGTACTTTTGTTTAGAACGAACATAAGTTTTACACAACAATTTTACAAACCAAATATTTAATTATTTGCAAGAGAAATATATGTCAACTTCTACTTTTTTTTTTTTTTTTTAATCAATGATAATATCGATTTTCTTACTTTTTATTTTATTTTATTTTTTGTTTTGTTGTTGTTATGTTCAACTTGTTGATCAAATGGGTAATTAATTTTAGGACAAAAAATAGAGTACCAACTTGAATAAGTGAAAATTTTAATACCCATAAAATATAAAAGTGCACAGGACACCTTGAATTTGGCTAAGTCGATTTTTTACTATTATAAACCCACTTAACAATTAAGTCCATTAAAGATTTAAAGAATGTAAACATCAAAATTACAAGATTCATAATATAATTATTTGATCAAATAAGGGGTATAAATGTAGAAACAAGCCAAGTCGAGCGCTCGTTTACGATCATAAGTCTCAAGCTTAGCTTGTTACCAGCCTTATACTTTTAGCTCAAATTCAAATCGTATCATATTTTACATGCTAGAGATCAGTTCGTTTTTATGATATGTAAATAAAACTCAATGTGAGCTTGGTTGTTAAGTTCGTTGACTTGAGCTCATTTATTATGCTCGTTTATATATAAATGTACATATGTACATATACATTTACTAGCTTATAAGACCCGTCAAATTGACGGGTTTTTAGAAGAATGAATGCATCAAGAAATTAAGTGTGTGGGTAAAGTAAGAAAAAACAACGAAGGTAAAGATTTTGAATTTTTTAATGGAATAATATATAAAGTCAATGATACAATAAAGAAATATGGATGTAACTATTAATCTAATAAACATTCATGCACGCGGTCTACAATCATCATGGTCTTGGAATTTTGATAAGCCAATGAACATTTGTTGAGCACCTAATTAAGTGATAGTCCTAATATGAAAGACCCGCTAAAATAGTAAGGATNATAAGTCCATCCAGGAATCCATCGAGACCCTTCAACAGAAACCGCAACAGGAAACAAATGAAAGAACGATAAAATCGTGATCCACCCATACAAATTCAACCCATTTGCGTGCTTAAAATTCTGCAAACTCTACTTTGAGTAAATATCTCTCCACGCATGCCCAACATTACTAATCATAGCATGGTATCAAACAACGTAAGACCTGACAATGAAGCAAGTAACCATGGATGTGGGAATATATTCAAAGCCTGCTTAATATAAATATTAAATAGAATATTTTGAAAATACCAAAACCCAAAATTTATCCCTAATTGCAAAGTCTTAACAGTATTAGTAGTTTAGTACTACTGCCTTTTTCACTACCACCATCTGGGGAAAATCTTTTTCGCATCCTGACCCTGATTTCTCAATCTGCAAACACCGGCTTCCTTTTTCTCTTGAGACCCCTGAACTCATTTCCTCCTTTTCGTGTGTCACCGTAATGTTTTACTTATTATTTTGGAACCTGTTTCTCTTATTATTTAGAAGTGACCAAAATTTAACAAAAGGTAAACCAAAATGAATGTTAATTTAGGTTATTGTGTGGATGAACTTACGTAAACTTCTTTCAACCTAAAATAGGCTTTCCAGAAGTTGTAAAATGCATCCACTTCCATTCTCGAACAGTAATCTGATAATCAGCAACGTAAGTATTAATTATTAATTCACGTGAAAACACCAACAAACATGTCCAATGGAACTGTGGTTAAATGATGTATATATTCCTGGACTCGTTACATATTGCCGTGATATATAATTGTACCTGAAGGTTGATGACAGCAAATGAATTGAGAAGTTCCAGGTTTAACTCTAACCTGCAAGGCAAAGAAATTCTGACGCTAGCCCATACCGTTTGATCTGGACTTCTGATGTTCCTGGTTTCACTCTAACCTCCAAACCAAAGAAATCCAAATACAATGGGAAGGAAAATGAATCAAAATCGAAAACTCTATTAAATTTAGGCCATTTAAAACATCTATTAAGTGTTGCATACGTACTTGGTCATGCATCTCTTCTAGTTCATAGGCACAGCAGGTTGACCGTAAAAGGGTATTGCAAGACACATATATGTAGAAAGTAATAATCTTCAATATAAACTTATGTCCAAGTTACCTCAGGTCACATTAATATACCCATAACAAAAATAACCTTGTGGGATTGGGCGAGCTCCAGTCACCATGTTCATCCTGATAAAGACATGAAAAACAACTCCTCTTAAAAAAACTCATTAAACTAACACATACAATAGGTCATTAAGTAGCATAAATAATTCATGACTTAATGCAACAACATAGATCAGACCACAAGCAAAGAACGTGTAACTTGCTATGTCGCTGAAACGAAGAAGCGCATGCTGCTCCATGTAAAAATATCAGGATAAGATCTTGTCAAATAGACACATTGAAATAATATAAAACCACATAAGGTCTCATTCACCTCCCTAATTAGCATCCCCTTTTCATCTGGAACAACTACCTAGTAAACTAAGTAAACATGTAAAAACTATATGGGAATGTTGTTTTTACTTATCTCCTTGCTGGACCATAACATGTAGATTCTAAGGAATTTAAATATGAGAATAAGTAGCTACCAACTACCAGTTTGCTTGTACATGTTTGATTCATTTACAGTCAAAAGAGGTGGAATAAGTAGCTACCAATCCGTTTTCTCATGTAAACTCAACATTACAGTACTCGTACCCCTTTTGACCCATTACCCATAATCTAAATGCATATCTTTTTACAAAGCTATTTGAAATGGTGAAATTCCATTGACTCGTTACGATAACCAAAATGTTTAAATCTTTTCATTAAATGAGAACTCCTTCTTGGCCACAAGGGACCTGTATTTGATAGTTACCCGTTCCCCGAGTTTCAAATGGGTAAAATATCTTTCAAAAAGCTCAAAAACATAAAAATTAACGGATCTATAGATGAAACATCCGTGTTCATCAAAACCATCATTAAGACTTAAAAAATCAGTAAAAACCAAAAAATGCACATTCACATACTACAAATAATGAAATTGCATAAACATTAATAAATCAGTCTTGCTGCTATCTTAGTCCAACATTTATACTGCAGATAACCCTATGCTATTTAGCATCTTTTATCAGTTGTAACAAAATCCAATAAGCGTATTAACATATATATTGTTTATCCAATAAGCGTATTAACATATATAGTTGTTTGAGTGTTTGGCGTGTCTACTAAATTGAGGTATTTAATAGGTAAAATAATTAAAATTTTCCCAACACTCAAATTTTAATTATCTTATTACTAAAACTCAAAGAAGCAAAAATATCACACTGGTAGCTTTCATTAATATCCAATAAGTTTATCCTTTACCCGTGAATTCCAGCCATTCTGTCCAAACCCTTTCTTTTCCTTTGAACATCCTTAGGAGCAGCTTTCTCTGCATAATAAATCGAAACAAAAATGAAACAAAATATAAGTAACATTATTTTCTAAATACGAAACAAAATATAATTACATAAATGCAATTCAACATAAATGTATAATAAAAGGGATAAAAAGACATTATTTGAAGCTTAAGTAATCATATAGTTAGAGGCTGTTTGGAACCTGCTTGCGTACTTGCTCATCCGCTCATTGTGCTTTGTATGACATTTTTACTTTGTTGCTTTGGTTTCCTGGTTTGCCACCTGATAAGATAGAAAAAAAAGTTATTAGAAGCATAAAATATATTAGGTGGGAATAATTTATTGGTAAGACTTGTTATAGAATTCTACTCGCCGAAGATGGATAAAAAATTATGCGTAAACCGATACAAACTGTTCAACCTGTACTATGAAATTAATCGTTCTGACCCATTCCACAACCCACCCATTTTACAAAGTGCCAATATAACATATTGTGCTGCAAGAACACCTTACCAGGCTTGTCGGTTATGGCGGCATAATGAAGCCCAACTCAAACTGCAATTGGCTCAACTCCTTCACTATCATATACATACATAAAGTTTAATGTGGCAACAAAAAAGATCAAGCGATAATAAGAAACTTCCAAATTGTACTACAGTTTTATGTACAGATCTGTACCGAAAATAAATAATCCCCATACTTTCGCCGAACAACCAACTCATATGCATCAAGCGCCTACAACCTTTCAGCGACTAAATAAGTTTAGGCATAAAAACACACATAGAACATAAACTACAAATAATCTTTTTCATCATCCATATAATCTACTAACAATTAAATTGAAGAATGAAAAAAGATAGAAGTTGTCAAACCTGGTTAATCTTCCCCATTCACATTCTATCTACAAAAATAAATTATAACATAATCAATCGAAATATATCAAGATGATTTCCCAAAAAAAAATTAGGGTTCTGATTAAACACAAACATTAAAAATAACTCATCAATTAATTAATCGCAAAAATAATTGTAATTTTCAACAAATAAATCAAAACCCTAAAATTAAAACTAAATGGATACTTACCAATCAGTATACAAATCACCGTCATTGTGATGTAACCAATATTTTTTTCTTGATATAACCAATATTTCTTGATCTTGAACGATGCTGGTGTTTTGATTTGCAATGGTGTTTTCATTTGCAATTGATGTAACCAATCCCGATTTGCAAATGTTTATGGTTACAATGCGTTTTTATTAAATTCACAATTCAAATGACGCTCCTCTTTTGAACATATCGAATTAAATGGATTGAAACCATGTAGAGAAATAAGCGGAGGTGAATGAACATGTGATTAATGGTTTACAAAATAGACCCGAGAGTGTATAGATGACTAGTTAAACAAAAGGGTGCATTGTGGTGTTGTACAAAAGGGGTTAAATAAGGAAGGACACATCAGCGCATTGAATTTTATTAGCTTCATTAGGTGGTACAAAAGTGTCATATATTAGAATACATAGATATGTGATGATCGCATATATAAAGCTTACGTCGTTACGAGCCGAACTCGAGCTAAAAGCGCAAGGCTCGAAACGAGCTTGAGCTCAAGATTTATGATAATAAACGAGCCGAACTCGACCTCGAGCTTTGAAAACCTTGGGCTCGACTCGACGTGTTTCTATCTTTATTTGGTTGTTCTACTATGCTGCGGTAAATATGTACTCGGGCCCTGTACACACCGCCCGTCAATGAGTCAAGGCTTGAAGAGTGTTATCAAATGCAAATATGAACATCCATCGATCGCTACCACTTCCATTCAGCGAATGAAGGTCCTTTATCCGACTGGGGATTGGGAAGGGCTGGGGCTCGCGCTTTTCGTTGTACGACTCATGAATGGTAGTCGCTTAGTGTGACACACTATGAGATGCAAAGAAGCTTAAATTAATTGTTAAGTGGGTGTAAGTTACTAGAAATTTTACTAAGCCAAGTTTAAAATACCATGTTGCACCTTTTAAAGTTTACAAATTTAAGGTATTAAACTACATTTTGACGTTACGTTTAAGACTCCATCTGAATAAACCTAACTCAAATAATTGGTCAAAGACCTGAATACACCTCATAAATGGCTGGATTAAAAACACACGCAGTACTTATTAGATTGTGATTGTACTAAAAACTCATGCGTCTTAACTTATACGATTTATTTTGACTCGTTACCTAACACACATGTTTTGGACTTTTGGTCCCTTCAACCATTTTTGTATTCTTATCTCATAAAATAGGAATTAAGAAAAAGAGACAAAATTCCCTAATATTATGCTTAATTTTTATGGTCAAAAAGAGAGATTTGATGTGCGTGAGTGGGGTTGTTCCCTAACTAACAAACTACACTTTAATTTCATTAAAAAGGGTCATAAGTGTAGGTTTAGGAGGAAACCCATACTTTTAATCATAAAAACATGATAAAGACACCCATTCGTGTTTTGCTCATCCAAGACTAATCAAAATATGTTGACCCACTACCGAATCCTTAAAAGAAATGTACATAATTAAGCTAAAATTATTATTCTTTTAGTTTCACGGATCTATGTTTATACCAGTTAAATCTTTTATGTTAATACCAGTAGGGTATTTACGCTTTGCGGCGGCGACACTCTGTAATAAAATTTTTCGGTGAATCATGTATTTTAGTTTATTATATTCTTTTTGACATTAAATTTACGGATATCAAGAATTTTGTTTAGTCTATGCCCGTTCGGACTCGAGCCCGTTGGCCCGTGCCCGTTCGGGCCCGAGCCCATTTGACTCGTTGCCCGTTCGGACTTGAATATTTGTATAATGTGCTTTATTATTTGTATTAGTGACATTTAATGCAGGAATTGTGTATAAACTGGTTTTACAATATGCTTGATAATTTGTACTCCCTCCGTCCCAAATTTATTGTCCACAATTGACTTTTTTAGTATTTTCTCTTCAACTTTGACCTTAAATATTTTTGTGGGTGTTGCATAATATTTAATGCAAAATATATAAATGGATTGGGTTTTAAGTGTACTTTTCAATGGTATAATTTTTCATCAAGTATTATATAATGAAAAAATATATATTTATGGTCAAAGTTGAACTAGTTTGACTTTGAAAATTCAAACTGGACAATAATTTTGGGACGGAGGGAGTATTTCTTATGTAAGGAGTGTTTTAATAATTGCATTAATTGTATTTATTAAACAGTTAATTAATTGACTACATTAAATATCTTGACCACATTAATAGTGTTTTGTATTTTGTACATTAAGCTTTAAGACTTGTGAGTTATGCAGTAGAGAAATTATGTGCAAGCTACTGAATTTCTATAATAAGCAAGCTGAATTTTTAATTATTTCTATTTAAAGAAGGTCTTTCTTCATTATAAGATTGTAAGACTAGTCCAATAATGTAACACTAGCAGGGTACCCGCGCGATGCGGCGGCGGGTACCCTGCAATAAAAATTACGACGAAAATACTTGTTCAATTTTTTATTTTTCAATACGATACCTATATGGTTAGTAATAATTTTATGCTTGAGTAACTTTAAACAATATTAAACTGATTCGTATATAAATTGTACAAGTACTCGCACGATGTTGTAGCAATGCAAAAATGGTAGTAGGTAATACTATTGAGGCATGACGACAAAGTATGTCAAGAGTAGGTAAGAATACAATGTAATCTCGTTACATGTATAAGTTATTAAAATTGATGTTACTAAAGTAACACATTTCTTTTCATTTTAAGGAAGTGTATTGGCTGAAATTTTTTAACTATTATATTTTTAAAATGTTCCAAATATAGGAGCCCAATTAACTACTCCTATTAACCAGGTAAATAATTTTTCAAATATCTAAATGGTCTAAATTTCGGTATATACTTATTTAACTATGGCCCATTTATATTAAGTAAATTCGGACAACCCCGGCCCAAGCAATAAACCATACTAACTAATCTAAACATTGGGATATAAGAAGCACAACCCTAATTTTTATGACACCTAACATCACTCATACGCCCCAACACCATCTTTGCAGCCACACCAAATTTTTGATGCCTCTTTCCTCTCCAAAATCTAATACATCAATGTCAAACCAAACTTTTGTCACAATATATTATAATCATACAATCAAAATACCATATATTTCATAAAAATCAAACCCGACAAACCTTCTTTGGTTTCTTCCTACTCTCGAAAACTGAACCAACCATTTAAAAAAAATATTGTCTTGTTATTCGAAGTTAACCGAGGCTGAAGAAATTCGGTATGTGGGTCTCGGGCAGGTTTGTTTTTTGTTTCATTTTTTGTTCTAGACCGGTGATGAAGTTTGTTCAAACACATAAGATCTTAAAAGATCTTTGAACTAATCTGAGGTTTTGTGTTCTTGATTTGTTCGACAGTTGGGGAGTGACGTGATGGTGTGTTTGTGTTTGCAATTTGTTGTGTAGTTGATTGTTGATGGGTAGATATTAAAATCTTGTTTGTTTTGAGAGAGGCGAGGCCGAACATAGAGAAAAACTTTTTTTTCAATGTAGTGTTGGAGGAGGATGTCTGAATTTATAGACGTGGGTTATGAATTTGTTTGTTGGTGATGCCGTGGGTTTCGGTGTTGGTTTAGTTTCTGTAGTTGTGATGTTCGACGGTGGCGTCAAATTAAGTGTGGGGTTCGATGGTGGCTATTAAAGCCGAGAATAAAGATTGAGCTTGTGCTTTTGAACATTGTATTAATGGAGGGTTGTAATATTAGGTGTAGGGTTGTACATTATATTTAAATGATTGTAATATTAGGTGTAGGGGTGTTTTTAAGGCTATTTAATGTATAGATTTTGTATTTTGGTCTGAATTTCGAGTTATGCTTGTTTTGCTTGTACACAATGCTTTACTTGTTGTAATTATAAAAATTCTTTGCTTTAAAGAGTTGTAAACATTGCATAATTTTTTGTACATCTGAATTTTTGAGAGAGAGAGTCTTTTATCTATTATAAGTAGTATAGATAAGCGTTTCTTTGAATACATGCTAACTTAACTAACAATGATGTTTGATATTGGAATGATATTGTCTGATCAAAAAATAATAAGAAATATTTATACAAAAATCAAAGATTAGGATGAAAGAATAACAACAGACACAAATATTCATACATGTCGTTTATGATGAAATAGATAGGAATATCATGAAAAACAAATAAACAAAATAAAAATAATAAGTATTTATACAAAAATCAAAGATTAGGATGAAAAAATGACAACTGACACAAATATTCATACATGTCGTTTCTAATGAAATAGATAGGAATATCATGAAAAAGAAATAAACAAAATAAAAATAAATTTCTAAATCACTCGTAATACATTCACAAAACGTTCGTAATACAATCAAATTTACGGTCCTTACACTAAGTGTTGAAACTATTACCCTTGATAGAGCTTGTAGCTCTCGTTGATCGTTAGCAGTGTCTATGTAATCACAAACACTCTAATAGAGAATCTCCAAAGCTTGTATTCTAATGCGGAAAATAAATACAAACAGAAACAATGAATACTAAGAACGTTTGATCCTCTATGGATCTTTTATATAATAAGAACTTGTTTTTCAAAACTCGTAAACTCGTGAGTCATAGAACATAAACTTGTGTTTCTTTTATAGACAAGGAACCCTAACCTAAACCGTTTCACAAGAAACGTATATTCTATAAACTCTAAACAATATGCATTATCTTTTCCTAATATTACTCATGCATATCCTAACTATATTACAAAATACGCGGTTTAACTCTATCCGCAATAACTAAATATGCTGAAGCGTAGCTTTCAGCAGAAACACTTATTCAGTAGAATCTATCTCTTCAACAGATTCCATCAGCATCTACCATCAACAGAATTCTCACTTAGCAGAATTCCCAACAATCCTCCCCTAATCTTGAATTTGACATGGTTAAGTTCAAGATTCCTTGATAGATCAGTAATCACAAT
>LBNU01030797.1:91437-107315 GCA_014162995.1 Artemisia annua | reverse complement strand
AAAAACTTCACCACATCCCCAAAAAATTCTACCAATTCAAAAAAACTATATGGACCATAAAAGAATTGGTTCGACTTTATTGTTAGATGAGCCGTTCGAGTGGTCTAACGATAGTAGTCTCGATGTTTTTGCTGCCGCGATTGACGAAGATGAAGAAGATACGGCTGGGTCGACACGAAAATCAGTAAAACGCAATCGGGTCAGTGCTGCACAAAGATTGCATCGTGATTATTTTTGTGAAAATCCGAAATTCGACGGTCAATTTTTTGAAGACAGGTATCGTATGCCTAAAAGTTTCTTTTTAAAAATCACGCAAACTATTGAGGCTAGATTCGAGTATTTTCAGGAAGGTTATGATGCTAGAATGAAAAAAAGTTTCACAGCCATACAAAAATGTTTGTCTGCCATTAAACAACTCGCAACCGGTGCACCACCGGATGAGTTTGACGAATATTTAGAAATGGCACAAAGAACTTCACGTGAATGCCTTCAATTTTTTTGTGATGCTATTATTCAGATATACGGTTGAGATTACCTACGTAGGCCAACAAGCCATGATATTGCATGTTTGTACGAAGCACACGAAGCTCGACATCGCATTCCGGGTATGATTGGTAGCCTAGATTGCACACACTTCGTTTGGAGGAACTGTCCAAACGAATTGAGGGGTCAATATAAAAGGGGTGATCATCAATACCCCATTTATGTGATTGTGTGTGTTGTGACTTGTTGTTTGTACTTGTGTGATAACATGTATTAAGTTATGTTGGTCATAAACAACAAGAAACGTCTTTCATATTACAACAAGCTAAAATGGACATTTGATACAACAAGTAGTAAAGTTTTTAAACGGTAACGTATTCACCCCCCCCTCTACGTTTTCACACAACTGCTTCTAACACATGGCGCAAGAAACACCACAAAAGGATTAAAAAAATTCCATCACTGTTGCCCCCCTCACAGAGCACTGTAGAAACCATTTTAGTGATTCAAATCGGGGACGGGTTTATCAACCGGAGGTGAACCGGTCGGATCTCAAAACAAAGAAGGAGATGTGCGTTATGGTGAATAGGGCGGGTCGGGGCAAAAACAAAGATATGATAAAATGGAGTTAGGTGGGCCGGGTTAAAAACCAAAACGCTTGGCAAAAAAGTGGGGGCAAAATAGCCCACTGAATGTATATATGGGATAATGTGTCTATTTTTAACTATTAATGTTTGTAACAAAAGATAGGGTAAGGATCAAATGAGGAATATAACTAAGATGAGAAGAATGAGAAGAAACCACAACCACAAATATTAGATGTACTCACAAAAGTAAATGCATCTCCCTATTATTTCTCTTTCCTTATCTAAAATACATGGCCACAATTGTTTCTCACTCTTCTCATTTCAATAATTCTTCTCACTAGATCCATACTCACAAAAGATAACATACTAAGGGGGTTGGCAATGGGTGCGGGGAGGTGCGGTGAGGGGTGGTTCCCGTGCGGGAACACCGCCGCCGACCATGCGGGGTGGCTGCGGGAGGCACTGTTGCGGGGAAGTTTACCGCACAAGATTGGGAGGAAAATATGAACGTTGGAGTCAATTTGTGAGCGTTGGGACCAAACGGATATTTTTATTTATTATTATTATTATTATTATTATTATTATTATTATTATTATTATTATTATTATTATTATTATTATTATTATTATTATTATTATTATTATTATTATTAATATTTTTATATTTGGCACAAAGTGAATGTTACCATCAATCAAAAAAAAAAAAAACCAACAGCACATACAAAAAAAAATAACGAGCAAAAAAACTTCACCACATCCCCAAAAAATTCTACCAATTCAAAAAAACTATATGGACCATAAAAGAATTGGTTCGACTTTATTGTTAGATGAGCCGTTCGAGTGGTCTAACGATAGTAGTCTCGATGTTTTTGCTGCCGCGATTGACGAAGATGAAGAAGATACGGCTGGGTCGACACGAAAATCAGTAAAACGCAATCGGGTCAGTGCTGCACAAAGATTGCATCGTGATTATTTTTGTGAAAATCCGAAATTCGACGGTCAATTTTTTGAAGACAGGTATCGTATGCCTAAAAGTTTATTTTTAAAAATCACGCAAGCTATTGAGGCTAGATTCGAGTATTTTCAGGAAGGTTATGATGCTAGAATGAAAAAAAGTTTCACAGCCATACAAAAATGTTTGTCTGCCATTAAACAACTCGCAACCGGTGCACCACCGGATGAGTTTGACGAATATTTAGAAATGGCACAAAGAACTTCACGTGAATGCCTTCAATTTTTTTGTGATGCTATTATTCAGATATATGGTCGAGATTACTTACGTAGGCCAACAAGCCATGATATTGCATGTTTGTACGAAGCACACGAAGCTCGACATCACATTCCGGGTATGATCGGTAGCCTAGATTGCACACATTTCGTTTGGAGGAATTGTCCGATAGAATTGAGGGGTCAATATAAAAGGGGTGATCATCAATACCCCACGATTATGATGGAGGCAGTGGCGTCTCAAGATTTGTGGATATGGCACGCGTTCTTTGGACCGCCGGGTTCAAACAATGATGTGAATGTTGTGATGCAATCTCCACTATTCCTCACCGAGCGTAATGGTACGGCACCTAAGTGCCCATTTTATGTGAATGGCCATATGTACAAGCGTGGCTACTATCTTTGTGATGGCATATATCCTGCATGGTCTACTTTCGTTAAAGCGTTCAAATATCCAACCGATCCGAAAGAGAAAAAGTTCAAGAAAGTACAAGAGTCGGCTCGAAAGGATGTTGAACGGGCATTTGGTGTTCTCAAGGGTAAATGGGGTATACTGAATCGACCCTTACGGCCACACACGGTAGAAAGAATTAGAAAACTAGTTTATGCGTGTGTGATATTGCACAACATGATTATACATGATGCCGGTAACGCAATCTCACCAGTTCATATTTGGGATCCTCCGATCCAACCGGTGTTTGACGAAGCAGCCTTAGCCGAGATTCGAGATGAGGATACACATTTTCGTGTCCGATTTGATCTTATGGAGCATATTCACGCTCAACAATTACCATACCTCGAGGTGGACGATGAAGACGATGAAAATTAGTTTTCTAGTATTATGTAATGGTATTTTATGTTTTTTTTAATAATATTATGTAATGTTTATTTAATTTTAATGAAATTTTAGTTTTTTAATAAATTTTAATAGAATTTAAACAAGAAAAATAGAAAAAAGAAAAAAGAAAAAAAAAGAAGTGAGTGAAGGGTGAGTGGTGTGTTGCCAACAAAAAATGAGTGAGTAAAGGAAAAAGTGAGGGGATGATGTGGCATAAGGGGATTGGGTGTAAGTGAGTGAAGGGATTTGGGGTGAGGGGTGTGTTGCCAACCCCCTATCAAATATTCTTTACACTTATTTACTAGGGTCTTTGGTCTAGTGGTATGTGAGTTGCTCATCGACCTAAAGGTTGTGAGTTAAAGCATCGGTAAAGGCATTTATGAGATAAGTCGTATAGGTGTTAAAAAAAATGTCATTCTAAAAATAAAAGAAAAAAATCTGTTTACACTTCTCATATAAATAAAATAATATTAAAATATGCATTAAACAACTTTAGTTATACAACTTTTACCACATGTGACTCTTAACATCTTTAATTAGACAACGTCGTATTGAGAGATCTAATAGTCGTATAATTATAGTTGGTTAGTGCATGTTTTATCACGTGTTGTATCAAGAGAGGTGCGTCCAATTGTGTTTCGCCCATCGGGAAGGAAAATGTGCAAAATCGATGGGCATTTTGGAAAACAGCAAAGAGGTGGTCTCATGTTTATTAATCTCATTAGAAATGGGACTCTGCACTATATTTCACATAAACTTTCTTTATTCGTGATGCAATTTTAAGATGGATACGCTAATGGTCACCAACTAACTGCATATTATGGTCTGTTCCTTGACCACAAATTATTTTTTTTTTATTTTTTTTTATTTTTATTTTTGGGATTAGGTCGAAGAATAACAACACTTTTCAAAATGTACCACTTCAATACGTGAATTTTGAAAAAGGTTGTAAAAATATAACGAACTTTAGTGATTTAAATGCGTCCCTACTCGACCTCGCAAGAACCAAACTCAATTATACAGACGTATATAATGTCCTATAGGGATTTTTATGTATCTTTGTATATAATCAATCATTTACGAGGTTTTTGTATAATGCCTTCTTTTAAGCTCTTGCAAATTAACGTGGAAGTTTACATATATTTCGTGTTAGAATCTCAACATGTCCTATTAAATAGGAAGTTTTAAGTTTTAGCACGAGTGGGGGGTCGCTACATAGTTTGTATCAGGCTTAGAGCAAGCACAATGGTAACATAAGTTAAGTTATAACAGTGCCACGTCAGCTTTAACACATTAACCTTAACTCAGAAAAAAATACCCACAACAATAACTCAGCTTTAACTCAACTATTTTCAAATTCACCCCCTAAACTAAAACCAACAATTCATTTAATAAACCACATAACATTAAAACTTAAACATTACAATACGAAATATAAAAAAACTTAAAATAACAAGAACAACGATTAAGAAAAAAAACCGAAACATAGGAAATTAAACCATACGAATTACAACTACTTATTCATCGTCTTCGGAATATTCTTCTTCATGTTGTTGTTGGCGTTGAAGACGTTTCTGCCAAACATGCTCCATAAGGTCTCGTTGGAGTTGAGTATGCATTCCTGCGTCGCGCATTTCCCTTGTCTTGCGCCTCTGCGTATCACACCTGTCGATCCACCTTTGTTGACTCAAATTTGGTGCCGGATCCACCCACATTCTGCCATACTCACAGAGTGTAAACTTTTGATCTTTTAGAATCATGTATGCAAAATAATGCAGGAATACATGATTCGCCGTATCTTGACAATTTCCATGCTCGTGCCGGTTGTTGTAGTATACCCCAACGTCCTTGTAGCACACCAAAAGCACGTTCGATATCCTTGCGTGCACTTTCTTGCTTCCTTTTAAAATAACTATGTTTCTCGTCAGTCGTTGCCGAGAAGGATTTGATGAAAGTTGACCACTGCGGGTAAATTCCGTTAGCTAAGTAATACCCCTGTTCATACCTTCTTCCATTTACCATGTAGGGTGCCCTTGGGGATTCGTTAGCAAGTTCTCAAACAAGTTAGAGTTATCTAAAACATTAATATCATTATTTGCCCCTGCCATACCAAAAAATGCATGCCAAATCCACAAATCTTGTGAAGCAACAGCTTCAAGTATTAACGTTGGGTATCTTTGATCACCCCTACCAAATTGCCCCTGCCAAGCCATCGGATAATTTTTCCACGCACAATGCATGCAATCAATGCTACCAAGCATACCCGGAAAACCATGTTGACGTTCATGCAATTCGTAAATACGTTGAATGTCGGACCATGTTGGTGTTCTTAAAAACTCATGCATAAACAAATCCATAACACACATGTTAAAATTATCAAGACAAAGACGTGAAGTAGTTTCACCCATTTGCAGATACTCATCGAACGCATCTGGGGCGGTGCCGTACGCCAATTGGCGTATTGGAGACGTACACTTCATAAGTGCACTAATACTCCATCGACCTGTACAATCGGGTCCTAACTTAAAGTATTTAAAGTGATCTGGAATATCATCGGATTCGTAAGATTCAATACCTTTGACTATTTGTAGAATTAGTTTCCGGCTCATACGAAACCTCCTACGGAATTTACCGTGCGTATACTTGCAACCTTGAACGAAATAGCCGTTTTGCAAACGTTCCTCAGCAATCTCACGTTCACGATATATGTGGGTACGGGGCACCTGAGGATGAGCTTCTTCTTGTTCTAAGCGTTGATGTAACTCGAACGCATTAACCATAAACTGTATGTCTTCTTCGTCATCAATGTCTGACCAACTCAGACCAAATTCGCTATTTTGATTTGGATCCATTATGAATGAAGAAGGTTTTTTTTTATCTTATATAGGAAGTATAAAGAGTGGAGAATTAGTAGTGGATGTGTGAGAAATATATGTGTGTTTAGTTGGTATTTATAGTTGTGTTTAAATGATTTGATTTTTTTTTTGAAAACACGAAACTAGCCGTTTGATATAAAGAAGGGGTCAAATTGATTTTTTATTTTAAATAACGGATACAAAAGTAGCCGTTGGAGGGGGAGTTTTGTATTTTTTTTAATACACTTTGTGCCTTAACTCGGCGTTAGTGGGTTAACGCCCCACGTTAACGTCCACATAACGCCATCGAACGCATCAATAACGCTGGACTTAACGCGCGTTAAGGTCCCTTAACGCCATATACACGTGATGAGGCGAAAAGTGTTACGCTTTTAGGGGGTCATTTAAGCCCTAATCCGTAATTATTTGATCAAATATTGCCTTAAATCGTTCCTTTTGTCATTTAGGTACTTTGGAGAGGAAATCTGGAAAAGGAAGCATTTTGGACGTTTTTGGAGCATAAAAGTGAAGAAAACGACAAATTCCCAAAAACATGCTGGACATTGTACCTGACGGTGTCACTCTTTACGAGGTGACAGCGTCACACTTTGACAAAGAGGTGGATATGAGATTACACGAGACGCCCCAGAGAGTTTTGACGATTTAACACGTGACGGCGTCACGCTTTGTGACGCTTAAGCCGTCACGTTATAAGCTAAAGGGAGACGGCCCAGAGAGAAATTGAAGGTGACGACGTCAGAAGCCATAGAGTGACGACGTCAGAACGACAACTTGCACAAGAAGAAAAGTGGAACCGTTACAAGTTAATCAAGACAATCATAACTTGCGTGCGGAGTAGCTGTCACTGTTTTGGCCATAAAATCTTCATACGAACTCGGATTTAGGTGATCAAGATGCCACGGAATCGGGACGAAAAGATCTACAATTTGGTGAAAAAAAGGGGAGCTGACCCCGTCAAGGTCGGGCTGATGCCGTCACCCTTTGCCGACAGAAAATCTGCCTATAAATATNTGTCACTGTTTTGGCCATAAAATCTTCATACGAACTCGGATTTAGGTGATCAAGATGCCACGGAATCGGGACGAAAAGATCTACAATTTGGTGAAAAAAAGGGGAGCTGACCCCGTCAAGGTCGGGCTGATGCCGTCACCCTTTGCCGACAGAAAATCTGCCTATAAATATAACATTATAACTTCACATTTTGTAAGCCCCAAACTCTAAGTCCGATTCTAGGGTTAGGGTAGGTGTTTTTCCAGCAACTTAGAGGGTCTTAATCACTTCATAAACATCTTGTAATGGTGTGTTGATTCTATCTTAATTATGTCTTCCATTATTATTGTTGCTTGTTCTTCATTGATTATGTTTTGCTAAATCACCTAGTGTTTACCTATGATTGTGTGAAACTTATATATAATTAATTAGATATTATTGATTTCTTGTTGATGTTTGTGTCTATCTCCATCATTTAAGGCGTGACAACTTCAATAGATCTAGTTGGTTTAGTTTATAATTCTTGCTTCCTATTGTTTCTTGTTTTGATTGGGTGATGTCGATGTTAGGCTTAAGAAAACTGGCTAACCTCCTATATGGTAACTTGCTTGAACGTCTTAAGAAACATGAATCGGATGTGTACTACGGTTATTTGGTTGTATTTAATGCATAAGTGAATTCTAGTGATCCCATGTTAGGAGCTTTTAGTCGGCTCGACATAGGAGTGAAGTAGGAGCTTATAGAGTTAGGGAAGATCGTTCACGGCCCTACGAATGGTATTAAGGAATGCAACCCGTCAATTAAAACAAGGTGTGACAACTCAATAGGTATAATTGGATAGCTAGCAAGGAGTAATACATCATAGGTAGACATGCTTCACTTCCCTTGTAGAACCCTAGTTTACTTTTTTGCACATTAGTTTAAGTAGTAGCTTTTGAGTTAGTTGATTAGCAACTAATTTCGCCCCTCCTTCCAAAACTCGAGATTTTTATTTGTTTTCCATAAAATATAAAAATACAAAAAGAATCATCCCTCACCTCTAGACCTAGTTGATAAATTTCAATCCTAACGAACACTATTCTTTGAGTTGAACGATCAATCCCCCGGTACTTGCCACTTCACTATACTACATCGGTCAGGTACACTGCCTGTTGGGGATTGCAAGCTTCTCAAAATCCCTTGAGAGGTAAGACCTACTGCAAGGTTGCAAAACCACGCATCAACACGTTACAATCCATGAAAAGTAAGTGTTCTACATGAACCGTGTTGAAATGTCCACATTATCTATTTATATAATTCACAACACAAACGACGCCGTATTACGTCACCCCCAATTTCCCGCCATTCCATTTTCCCGCCAAAAACTCTGGCCCAGGTTGTTAGCCTGATTTTTTGGGCCTTCTAATCCAGTCCAATGTTTTGTGTATGATCTAAAACGTTACTTAGTTAGAGAACGGGGTATTGAATATTCCACCATTTTCCAGAAGACTCTTCCATCATCCTTACCTAAACACACACAGTTGGAGTAATAATGAGATCGATCCTAAATCTCTTTTAGTCTTTCTTCAGATCATCATCAAAACCCTTACTAGCAGGGAAGGATCAATCCTTACTAGCAGGGAAGGATCAATAATGGTGGAGGTTGCTGATCTTCGTGGTGAAGCCGGGTTGTGGCGGTGATAAGAGTTTGCAAAAGAGTAAAGATACATGTAAATTTGGCTGCTTTGAAGTTGGGATTAAGTGTTTGAGCTTGAAGGTGAATTGGGAAGTGGGTTTCTTCATGTTACATTTGTCTCCCACCAAGTGTTCGATGAAAGGCTTGAGAGAATTCGGTTTGTGGTAAGTTTTATTTTGATCATTATTGTTTGCATATTGCTAGAATATATAATCACAATAGTCNTTGCAAAAGAGTAAAGATACATGTAAATTTGGCTGCTTTGAAGTTGGGATTAAGTGTTTGAGCTTGAAGGTGAATTGGGAAGTGGGTTTCTTCATGTTACATTTGTCTCCCACCAAGTGTTCGATGAAAGGCTTGAGAGAATTCGGTTTGTGGTAAGTTTTATTTTGATCATTATTGTTTGCATATTGCTAGAATATATAATCACAATAGTCGCTCACTCACTTGCAGTTAATATGATTTGCCCCATTTAGTGCTTTATTCTTTAGATGTGTTTTATAGTTAGACGATGTACAAATTTTTTAGTAAGGTTTAACCTTTTCATGGATTTTAAATGTCTGTTTAGTGTTTGGATTGTTTGGTGATGCTTTTGGGGTTTTTCTGTTTAGGTCGGTGAAGATGTACGATGTTTGTGACATGTGCTTGAGGGGTATAAGGTTCCTCGGGTGAGTTTTCCTCATTGTCGTTCTCTAACAAATTATAACTCTTAGCTCAACTTTTATTCATATAAGATATAAGAGATGGATTGGGTTATACTAATTATTTGCAAGATATGGATCCCGTCTCCTCACATACCAATAACAAACGAAGTCGCTCAGCCACCTAAGGTAAGCGGACTCATTTGGCTTTACGTTGTTGGACTGATGAATACGGGATATGGCAGATGGTTTAGATTATTTTAATCCTTCCTTATTTGGTGTTGTTACAGATGTTAACGCAAGAACTGAAAAGGGGCGCTACAATTGATCGTAAGAGATGAACAAGTTTTTTTTTGTTTTTTTTTAATTTTCTTATTTTGATTTATAACATCTGTAATATTTATTTTCCAGTTTTTATCTGACAATGGGTATACGACAGATGGCAGAGTTACATCTTTAACTGATAGTATACATTACTTCTCGGTCAATTTTATATGCAACTTTAAAGAATTTTGTCGAATGCTTCTAACTCATAATCTCTCATTTGCTACTTGCAGGTCAATTTTGGGCGGCTGGAGTCATGGTGTTTACATGCTAATACGTGGTTCTGAAAAGAAGGATTGATTTGGGTGCTGAAATGTTGGCTGAAGTCGTTGCATTTGGATAAAGAAATGGGTGCGTTTGGGGGTTCGATTAAAACTGAGACCGTTTCCACCTTGCCTTGCCAGCTTATTTTGCTTGTAGCCATGGGAGTTTACAGCCCATAAGAGAAGGTTGTGCCTTTCTTATTCACTCAAATCTTATTCTTCTTTGAAAGCTTATGTTACTTTTTGTATGATCCCAGATTAATCCGCATACGTACAATGGTCATTTTTTTTAGGCAAAACAGTAGGAAGCTAAAAATAAGTTGTTGTACAAGCAGTACAGCTATTGATATGTTATAGACTTTACACCAATATTAATATTATAGTGCTTAACATAGAACTACTAGATGATGGCCGTAGCTAGGTAGTTGCGTAGAAATGAGTTGATCGATGATATAGAAACTACTCCATTTGGATGATATAATCGTCTACCAAATAGGAATGATCATATAAATCAGATATTAAACTACTATTTTGGGCCCTTTGAACACCAATTTGGAATTTGGAAAGTTCTCTGCCTTTTTGGTGATTAACGGATGAAGCAGGGCAATTTGCAGAACCAATAACGGGTATAAGGTTTGATTTTTTTTTCCTTTTTGAAAGCAGTAGCGTACGATACAGTATATAGAATTAATGTCGAACTAAGAGTGAAACGAAAGGTAGATGTCTTTAAATTATGTTATCATGGTATTAAGTTATAGATGGAAATGTCCGTACTCGCAAGTAGACATAATACCAGCAAGTATAATTTTGTGTGCGCTTTGAACCACATCAAAAAGCATCAGTAGTAACCAAACAAAGAAGCGAATCATTTTTTTATCCTCACACCTTTTAGTTTATTAGTACCTTCACCTATACACATAACATATTTTTTTTCTACAGCTGCATTTGTGACCAAAAGTATGCAAGGGTTTACAGTCTGAGAAAGGGTCGGTGTGTAAGAAGTACAACGAGGCAGCTAAGTCGCATAGGCATAAACGTACATGAACATGATGTATTAGGAACCACCCTTTGTTTTCCCCCATATTTGTTCATTCTTAGTGAGCTGTGGGTTGGAAGTTGTGTAAGGCCTTTCAGCTACTCTTTAGTGTATGTTTATTCCATTAATAAATTTTATATATTATGATATTGTTCTTTATTGTTGCCGCAAATGCATTAAAAACGCGTGTATTTTAATTCATTCTACGTTGGCAGGACCTTCAAAGACTTTGGCTTCCCTGTTTGGCCTGGGATCTCGAACAACACTGTTATCAATGACACCGCCTTTGAGCTCAAAAAAAAGGTACTAGGCACACTTTTGAATTTTAGTTGTAAGGAATTATATTTTTCTTAATGATGCTTTTATAGATACTGCTACTCAACAACCTGTAGCTATATGTAAGTAAATATGTCTTTATATGAATTGTTCTTGGATATTGATCCGGATGTGCTAACGCTTATTGCGTGTGTGGAATATATGTGGTTTAGGGCATTAAAGCTGTAAGTTTTACGGATAAAAATTAATGAATATGTCCGGACTCGAACACGAGACTTCGGGATTGCACACTTTACGTATGAGTTTCAATAATTAATAATTATTATATTTGGTTATGAATAATTATTTAATTCACGAAAACAAGAACTTAACGGTAACTAACGACCGTTAGACAAACTAGAGGGACTGAGATTGCAAAGAATGAAAGTTGTCTTCGGGTCGGGCTTGGGCTTTCTTGGCCGGCCACTCTAGGGCAATGGGGGGGGGGGGTTGCTTTGTTTTCAAGCCACCCTACTCCTATATAAAGAGACCCCTCTTTTCATTCTTCTTCGCACCTTGATTCAGTGAATCAAATCTCTTCTCTTCTTCTTGAGCTATAGAGAATTCGACCAAGGAATCCTCATTAGGAATCCTACTCGATTTTGAAAAGGCTCTTCTAGTTTAATCTTGTTCGTGAAGAATCTAGCTTTTCTTATTGAAGCGCTAGTAGTACGTGTGTGTGAGAACGAAGTGTTAGCATACTTTTGCTAACGTGATCTTGCCCTATTCGACTTCCCTAGTTGATCCATATATTCCCTCTCCTAGGGTTTATAAGTTCTCATTCTTGGAAGCTTTTGAGGTACGCATTTCCTTTCATGTTTGGTTAATTAATTACTTGTATTTGATCTATTTCCGCTGCGTACTCTTAGATGTTTATGTGTTTAGTTGTTTTATATTATTCACATATTCCAACAGTGGCATCAAGAGCCGTTAATACATTGTAATTAATTACCTTAACACATAAAAAAGGAATTGTTATGATAATTGCATGCTTTGTGTTCTTGTTTTTTTCAATCATTCATAAACCCTAGATTATTAATGTCGACTTTAGTTATGATATATGTGTCGATTTTTTTTTAAAAAAAAATTAGGGTTTTATGATTTTGAATAAAACTTGTAGAAACCCTAGGTTGCATGCAATTTTATGTGTAATGGATATTTGGTATATGCCATTTGGTTGCGTTCCTCTACATGATTTAATTGTTACATGTACTATATGGGACTCCATAACAAACCATGCATGTGTTGTTATGGATTTATCATGATTCTTTTGCGTGTTTTATAATTAATGTGTTGTTTTTAGTAAATAATATGGTTATATAGATTACTAAAACTTAGTTAATTATAAAATTAGGGAAGACCTGATTTATATCATGCATGCTATATCAATGTGTGTTTATTGTATACATCTATCGTAGGGCTTACGCAACCAAAACCTTTTGGTGTATGTGGTCCATTGGTACATAGCTCGAAAACCAATGGGAGTCTTAGATCGTGTATACATGTTAATTGGTTATTATGCGCATGTTCATCATTTGTTGGTTGTATTATTTTGCTTTTGTTTTATTTAAAGTAAGCAAAAGGGTTATTTGAAAAATAAAATAATAAACCGGACTAATAATGGTGAAAATCTTGTTTTGAGCTTAAATCATGAATTCTAGTTGATTGATGCAACGGTAAATAGTGTGTGAAAGGCGGACCGAAGGTTGCCATACAACGTACTTGTAGAGAGGGGTTTTTAAAGCTCATGCACCTACCGGTTCTCTACAACTGCCTGTGTGCCGACTCTAGACTTACCTATATCACTATTTACGAAGCATCTTAAGGCAATGTTGTAATTTGCTCAACGCTGATAAAGTTCGCGGGAGCAAAGTGCAAGCTCAAACCACGAGTTCGTTGTCCCAACGAGCGTTGAAATTGATCTAGTCACTCAAGTCGTGAGTTATGTGAGATGAATGGTTTAAAAGATGTGAATTTGTTTTAGTTATACTAAGAAAGGCTTGCATAAAGTTTAAATGAAATAAAGAACGATAAGAAAGGAAATAAGTTTAACTATGAAAGAAAACATGAGACTAAGTAAAGCGAAAAAGAAATAAAAGTTTAAACTAAGAAAGAAAGAAATAAAGAAAATGTTTTGTTTTGTATTTTAATTAACGAAAAGAAAATTAAAAGAAAATTCGACAGAGTAACGGTAAGAAATAAATAAAAGTAAACTCCACTCGATAAACGATGGAGTGCCAATAAGCCTAGCTCGGCTTTAGAAATAAACAAGACACGACAATAAAAGACTAAGACTCGAAAACTAAAGTAAATAAAATTCTAAACTCGTTTAGACAAAATAAATATGAAACTCGCTATGTAAAATAAATATTAAACTCGCTATGTAAAATAAATCAAACTCGCTAGGGTTTTGAAGAAAAACAAACTCGCTAAGGATCAAGTGACAAACTCGCTAGGACTTAATCAAAATTGAAACTCGCTAGACCCTTGTGAACCAAACTCGCTATGATTTATAGACCAAACTCGCTATCAAATGATAAAACTAAACTCGCTACAAGAAACAAACTCGCTAAGCCCTCAATAAAAATCATACTCGCTAGGGTTTATAGACCAAACTCGCTAGATAGCCAAGATGAAACTCGCTATCACAAAAGCATACTCGCTATGTAAATTGAACCATACTCGCTACTAAACCCTAAATGACATACTGGACATATTTTTTACGTGAAATTTTTATAAAAACTTAATGAAAACTTATTTAAACTCAATATTAAGCAAAACCAATACTCAAAATAAGCTATAGAAAACGCAACTAATCAAAATAAGCAAAACATATTTCTAGGGCTTGTAACTAAAAAGCTAGTTTAGACTCAAAAGAAAGATTAAAAATCTAAATATAACGACTTTAAAACTTGTAAATAGGCTAAAGAAAAATGTAAATAAAGCTCTCTCAAGCTACCAAAACCCAAATAAGCTCAAGTCATCATAAAGAGGCACGAAAATTTCTTTTCATGCAAAGGTGGTGCAAGACTTATATGAGCTTATATTGAATCAAGATAGAAGTAAGAAGCTTGAATAAGATGAAAAGAAGATGCAAATAAGCTAGGAAATAAGCAAAGTAAAAGACTTGAACATGAAATAAAAAGCTTGTATTAAAAATCTTACACTACAACATGAAAATAAACTAAATTCTATGAAAAACTAAAAACTAACCAAAACTCTAACCAAGACTAAAATGAGGCCATGGGGTGGTATTTAAGGGAGTCTAGGTGACTAATCCCTTGTTTTACATTTTGCACTTAGCCCCTTAGTCTGTATAATTTTGTTTCATACAAGCCCGACTAAACTAGAGATACGACACTATCTTACACTTTCTAAAACAGCAGCTATATCCTTGTAACTGAGGTGATGACGTTGACGATCTTCAAAGATCTCAATAACTAATAAAAAGGACACTTGCTCGGATTTAGAATATGTTATAGGCTGCGATAATCATCAATGAGCGCTTGATTAAGTGTCTCTGTGTACTTTCTTGAGCCTTTGAGATAATAATTTCATCTTCACGCTTTTCATGAGTAGATTTCTTCTTGTTCCTTCGCTTTCACACACTCTTTTCCACACCTCTCGTGCTCTTTTTTGGGCTTTTTAGGTTGCTTTTTGTGATGTTTTTGCAATATCCTTTACCTGCACAGTCATAAACACACAAAACACGATATCTTTGGCTTCGCGCCTTATTTTGTCAAAATAGTCTAATAATGCGATAAAAGATGTGTGAATAAGCCATATCAACGCTCAATATAAATATATAATTGAATTTTGCTTGTAAAGAACTAAAGAAGTAAAACAAGTTTTTAACAACACATATGGAAACAAACGATGAATGCATGACTCTTTGTACATATATTTGTGATTACACACACAAAATTAATATAACCCTTTAAATGCCTTTTGAAGTTGTATCGCCACGCAACAATGAAACGAACACCTGTAAAGTTGTGACTACGTCAGGCGATCAACTTCTGATTAGGCATGATTAGAAGGGCAATAATTCCATTGGTTCATCATCTTACAGATTCAACTGGGTGGTTAAAAATTTTAGTGAAGTTGGCTGTTTGTCTTTAAGTTGTTAACTATATTGAGCTTGACTAGTGAGATTGGCTGCATCGATCTCAAGGCATAAGGGATGGGGATAAAACATGCGTACCATCTGTCAACTGCGGTCGCAGAATATGTGGGTAAATCTCGATCCTTGTCTTAGGAATTGCAATGGATATTTGGCTATTATTGGATTCGAGCACGGCGGTTGACGCTTACTTGGAATTTACTGGTCCTATTTGCACTCATGCATGTATTTCATTATTTCTGTTCTTGTTCGTGCTGGGTGTTTTTATGACGTCTGTTGTCAGATCTTGCATCCTAGTTTTCGAACGTGTAAAGATTAAATGTCCTATATGTTTATGCAACCAAAGGTAAAGTTGAATTTTCTTGAAATTTCCATCTATCGAAAGTACGTCAAACTTTTGAATTTTTTTCTTAGAAATGGCTACAACCGACCAACACTGAATATGAGTTATACTTGAGTTTTCGTTCAAGCAAGTATGACTTGGATCTGAGAGCAAGTTG
>LBNU01030797.1:48509-64013 GCA_014162995.1 Artemisia annua | reverse complement strand
TGCGGTTCTAAAACAAACCGTGGCAGTAAATAGATCATTCAACACGGTTACTTGAAAACCGTAGCAAACCACTATTATTTGGCACGGTTTACAAATAAACCGTAGCAGATCACACAGAAACTAAAAAAACCGTAGCAAATGGGTTTTATTTACCACGGTTTCTTTTTAAACCGTACCAAAAGACTTATTTTTTGTTTTTTGCTACGGGTTTTTGTGTAACCGTAGCTAATCACCGTAGCAAATAACATTTTGTGTAGTAGTGGTTTTTGCTTTGTGGGTGATCCAACGATATTTAAAGTCTTGATATGTCTTCCATGAGAGTATCTATTCGAGGTGGTTTCAAATCAAAGCATATACTAGATCGATAATGCCATAAAATCCATGAAGAGGTTTGAACAACAACATCGAAGCAACATCCACCACCATCCTAATTGAGGTTTTAACCCTAATTGAGTTGTTGAAGCCTTTGTAAGGGAGTTTTGTTTGTTTTCAGATATTTTTGTAACTGGAAACAAATTTCAATGAACAAGGGTTTAGTAGAATGTTTATTGAGCACTGACCAAAAAAATAACATCGAAGCAAAGTTTTTCTTTTGTGTTTAGCGTAGCCAATTAGTTCCAGGAAAGGATGCCATCGAGATGGTTAGGAATATAATTAATAATTCAAACCCCATGCATATATCAAATATCCGCAGCAACAACGCATTTCACAAAGAGGTGGGAGGTGAATTCAATATTGTCATCGCAAACTGGGCAACAGAGTGAATCATTATTGATGATATAGTATGTCATTCAATATTTATATTGTTTAATATCGTTATCATAATGATATAGTACTATGTCATTCGTTAATTATGATTTAAGCATTTGAAACTGGAGAACATATATACGAATTGTACTAACATGCTAGAGTTGAGAAAACATGCGGAATAAATCAAATCAAAGCTCATGGATCGTATATAGAATTAGGGTTTTCGTGGGGTTCTCCCGTTTTGACCATTTGGTGATACGACCCAAAAATGCTTGTAAAACCACATTCTAGTGTCTTTCTAGAGTCATCTAATAAAATTGTCGCCATTAAAAGCTAACCAACTATCCAATTAGTGTAAATTACATTTCATGCGCTACATATGTTAAAAAGTTATATGAATTTTGTGGTGTATAATTAACTTAATATACTTATATCATTTACACGGTATCAATCACCTTCTTTTTTGGATAAGACTAATCATCTGTTATAATCATTACATAACATTGATCTTTTAAAATCACTGACACTTACTCTCTGCTTTGTAAACAAAACTTTCCATACTTGAAACTTCCTGACACCAGATTCATTTAACATTAATATAAGTTATACCCTATGGAGAATTAGAGGTGATCATTACATTTTAAAAGTAAGACAATACCATAAGGTTTACAAGTTAAGTTTCATGATTTCATGCTAATACATAGTACATACCTAGCTATTCTTGAAACACCCCTTAGAACACACACAAATGAGAAAACTTAGCACTACAAGTACCTAATTATATATAGTAGAATTCAGAAGTTCATGGATAAATCACATGATGATGATCATGATAGAAAGATTCCATTTCACTCACACCTTCAACTTTAAAGCAAGATCCATGTGGAAACCCTAGTTGTTGTAAGATTTCATGTTCTATCTGAGGCAAGCTGGAGAGGTGGTTATTTTCAACATAAGGTTGATACAATGAGAGAAGATCTTGATGATGAGAATTTGTATTAGCCTTATCATAATCATCAAAATTTATCATTGTTTGGTGAAGCCAAATTTGTGATTTTAAGAACTTGACATATTGAATAGCCTCTTCTAGCATGGAAACTGTGTCCATGTTCCTGGTGTCAGCACCTGGGATCAAGCTTCTTAGAATCTTGAACTTCTCACTGATTTTGTGTCTTCTTTCTCTTGCAGCAACACTTTGTGGGTCTGTTGAGAGCTTCACTTTGGCATTGATCTTGTCTTTGCTTCTGTTCCTCTTATTCTCCCCTTGTTTTCCATGAAATGTAATGCTACTTTTGTTGTTTGTTGCAACTACTGATGAAGAATGGAAATTAGGGTTTCTGCATTGTAAAAAGAAGTCCATAATGTTTCCTACTTTTTAGTTGTGTTTGTGGCTTTTTGCTGTGATGGTTACAGTTTAATGAGAGAGAAAGCTTATGAGGCTTGAAAAGAATTGGATGATGGAGTTATATATAGGTGAGGGGGAGATCTAGGTGTTGTATTTTATATTAAGCACATTAGAACTAGAACTAGTGGAGAGAGAACCATACACTTATTAATCACTTTCTTTTGCTAACAAAAAATAAATGATATACTTTGATGGATATAGGTCCAGAAGATGTACGACTATATAATAGATAATTTTTTTTTTTTTTTTTTTTTTTTTTTTAACGGCATAAAATATATATAAAAACAAAAAACTAGAATATTGCTAGATGAACAAATTACAAAGAGTTTTTACAAGCTTTGATAGGATCATAAATCCAGTCATACCACAAAGAGATGTATGACTATATAATATCTTGTAAAGTTTGGTTTTAACAAATCATTTTTATCAATTAAAAGTAAGTTTAATAAATAAAAATTTTCATTTCAATTAAAATAATGAGCCCATATGTATTTTCACTCTCACAAAAAAACTCAAAATGTTAAATCAAATGTGGTATGTCATGTGAATTTCAGTAGCGAAAATAAAACGTGAAAAAGACGACAACAAAAAGTTTGTCGAAAGTATATCAACTGTCTGTATATAGAAAGATAATTAGATGCTCTTCGTAACGTTATAATTTATTTTGTCTAATGATAAACGGTTATTATATATTTAAATAAGAAAATAATATGTGTAATTAAAATTTCAATTTAAATATTTATAATCTCCCACTTTTTTTTTCAACAGAAAAAATGAATGGAAAAAATTTGTCCCTTGATATATGAGAAATGCTTGTTATGTAAAATTACTATCCTTATTTAATGAATGGTATATTAAAATTTCTTTTTCTTTCTTCCTATTTCTTTTTATTTATTTATTTTTTATTTTTTTAAGTTTTTCTTCCTAAGTTAACATTTGTCTTTTTCTAACTTTTTAAAATCTTCTTTTTCTAAAAATAACATTTGTCTCTTTTTTAAAAAAATTGAAAAAAAGAGTTAAACAAATGAATGTGCAACAAAAAAAAGTTGATAGAATAGTAAAGTGGAATACTTGAAACCTCAAAGTTTTTGTTTGGTCAAAATTTGATTCAATTATCCCTGACAAGTATTTGAACATAAAATTGTGTAATTCGCTCACTAAAAATAGTGGGTGTGTTATTCACTGAAGAAATAATGAGTGTGTAGCTTAATCAACAACAAGTTTCATAGATGTCGAAGACCAACTGAAGAAACACTTTACCTCNCTATCCTTATTTAATGAATGGTATATTAAAATTTCTTTTTCTTTCTTCCTATTTCTTTTTATTTATTTATTTTTTATTTTTTTAAGTTTTTCTTCCTAAGTTAACATTTGTCTTTTTCTAACTTTTTAAAATCTTCTTTTTCTAAAAATAACATTTGTCTCTTTTTTAAAAAAATTGAAAAAAAGAGTTAAACAAATGAATGTGCAACAAAAAAAAGTTGATAGAATAGTAAAGTGGAATACTTGAAACCTCAAAGTTTTTGTTTGGTCAAAATTTGATTCAATTATCCCTGACAAGTATTTGAACATAAAATTGTGTAATTCGCTCACTAAAAATAGTGGGTGTGTTATTCACTGAAGAAATAATGAGTGTGTAGCTTAATCAACAACAAGTTTCATAGATGTCGAAGACCAACTGAAGAAACACTTTACCTCGCTGATGCAGTGTTAATGAGTAAATTACCTGAGCTACAAACAACATTAGGGTCACTGAGATCCGACAAAGTCTCCCTGACTCTGAATACTCTAACTCTGAAGAAAGATCGGAAATATGGGGGGAAACTTCCTAAAAGCAAAAAATAAAAAGGAAGTCAAACAAGTACAAGAATGGTTACTAAAAAGGTAAATAGTTGAATTAATTATTCACTAAAATACATTTGAGGTGAAGCTACATATAAAAGACCATGTGAAAAGATTTCATTCTTCCACTAAACGCTTGACACATAACCTAATACAGACATGTGACTTCACCTTTACTCATCTATATAAACACAAAGTCTGTATAGAGATAGTTAGAGATTTTAAACACACAAAATGATACAAATGTGTTATATTTGATAGGATCCTCCTCTCCTAAAAACACACTAAGCTAAGCCAACATGTTTGTGTTGTTCATATTAGAAGAGTTTCATTTGTCATTCAATCAGGATAGTGTTCCGCAACTATCCCTTTGATTCATTTCTAATAAGGAATTATAACTTTGAAAAGTACAAATAGTTTAATTGTCAAATGGGTATTGAGTATTGTTCTTATCATGTTAACATATTCATGTTTTACTCAAATCTTATGACCAACAGTTTTGAGTTTGAGGTGTGTAAAAAAGATCGGGCATTGATTGGGATGCCTAACTCGTATACCTAATTATATGCTTAAACATATGTGTCAGCATCCTATTGGGGACAGCAGAGGGACCCACTTCTTCACAAACCAATAATTTATCGCCACATCTATTATGCACACAATTAGTCACATAGTTTAGGCCTCCTAATCATTTTCCAAAAAGATTATAAAGCATGACATGTAATTTTTAAGTTACTATGTTTACTTTGTCATCTACCTTACTTTTGGATCTTTAGTATCATATCTGAAACTCTAAAAACCCTATTAAGGGCCCGTTTGATTTGTTGCTCGAAATGACAATGGGTATCGGATTTGGTATGGGTTAGAATGACAATAGATATAAAAAAGTGTATCATTACGATTGTTTATGTTTGGATGACAAAATATGGTATGAAAAAATGTATTGATATTTGAGTTTTGTAGTAGAAATGAAAGAGGCCTACGGGAATGGATTTCATAGACACCAAATTGGTATGTAATGAATCTGTGGCTATGATATACCCATTTCATTGCCGGGCCCACTAAAGAAACACCTTGAATCGGAATGAAATCCATAGACCTATTCCAATTCGGGATACCAAACGCACCCTAAATTTACAGTTTACCATATTTAAGACAGTTCTAATTTATATTGGTAGATCTCCAAAACAATATACAACTTGCGGCCAAAAAAAAATACTCCCTCCGTCCAAATTTATTTATCCACTTTTGAATTTTCAAGTCTTTTTCAATTTTGACCTTAAATTTTGTTGTTTGTGTTATATAATACTTGATGAAAGTTATACCCAATGAAAATACATTTAAAACTCAATCATTTCATATATTTTGCATCAAGTATTATATAACACAAAAAAGAATATTTGAGATCAAAGTTGTAAAAGAAAGACTTCAAAAGTCAAAAGTAGACAAATAAATTGGGACGGAGGGAGTATAAAAAAATGAAGTGATATTGCTAAGAATATGATACTAGATGTCTGGATTTCAAAAATCTAACCTAATTTGTTATCGGCTTTAACAGATGTACGATTTTAAAAGCGTATATTAATTGAAGCCATGATTATCAAACAATTTTGACAAACTAAAAGCATGAAACAATCGGTTTGTCGAAAATATCCTATGTGAACTCCGACGCAACGCTCGTATAAAAGATACATGTTTATAACTAAGTCATCTGATCCCTTGCAAAGTGTTGAAAAAATAAAAAGTCTAAAAAGACTTATGGTGATGCCACGTGTCCCCCCTCCTTTTTACCCCAAGGACATGGATGTAATTTCACTCTCTCCCGCTGTTTTCTCCTCTTTCCCTCTTTCTCTTTCTCTTATCTGTTATTTTTTCTATTTTCGATCTCTTTGATTTCTATCATTTCTCTGGCCATATATAAGCGAATTTTACATAATGATTTCCATTCAATTCATTCATTCATTCAATTTTACATTTTTTTTATTATTTCATTTTTTCATATTTTGCAAATTTAGGGCTTTTTTGTTCTCAATTCATATTCGTTTATTTGAATCGTTAATTGTTCTTCAAATCGTGTTTATTGTTCATATCGGCTTCGAATTAGCCGTCCGATTGCTTAATTGGGATAGAATTAGGGTTTTTAAGCATTCAATTGGTCAACTGGAAGAGAAATGGGGTTTTTGAGCATTCAATCGGTCAATTGGAAGAGAATTAGGGTTTTAACCGTTCAATTGGTTAATTGGAAGAGAATTAGGGATTTTTTTTTGGGTAAAGAGGAGTAATCCTGCACCCTGGTAAATATATTAACCAAAAAACTTTTAAGTACAATGGATATGGGTGAAGTCCCACATCTCAGCCCGTTACATAGGCTAAAAGCTTACATAACAAGATACTTCCTAATTTCTAAAAACTAGAAATCAAACCACAACTCAATGATAACAAGAACAACGAAATGAATTACTTCCTAGGGCCTTGAAGCTTGGTACCATACATGGCATTAAAAGCATCCAAATTACCGGGAAGATCATACACCTGGTTCGCATAATCATCATAGTCATCATACTCTTGTTCAAACTCTTGCCCCCCACCAAAAAGATTAGCAGACTCATCAAATGGGTTGGCAACCTCGTCTTCAGAATCAGACACCACAATTTCTCCCACCTTTGAAAATGGGTTTCCCCTCTTAGTGGCAGAGGTCGACGGGATAGGATGACCATTATCATCCACAAGAGTTGCTCTACCATCAATAAGTAACTTTTCAAGCTTTCCAATTTTTTCAACAATAGGAGTAGAACCCTTACTCAACTCTTCCTCATTAACTTCCATAGTATTACCTGTCTTATTAGACTCATCCTTATTAACTTCAATTGTACTAGCTGTCTTACTAGACTTATCCGCATTAACTTCCATTGAACTACCAGCATCCACATCCTTGTTGTTATCATTAGACGGAGTACCAAAAGCATCCGCATCATCAATATTAAGGGCATCAAACTGATTAGATGTAGAAATCTTCGTGCCACTCGTACTAGGCACATCAGAAGTCCTCTTCTTAGTGCCATCCACCTTCTTAGGTTCAGTTGGAGTCTTCTTGGGTTGATACTGAAACTGCTTACCCACAACTGGTTTAGTAAACCCTCTATTACCCTGAGTTGTAGAACCACCTTGCTTACCTTTCTTTCTATTATTGACAGTCATGAAACCATCATTAACAGACTTAGTAGATTGAACTGGAGGTGCAACGACTTTAGGACAATCACTCAGAGTATGACCAAAGATCTTACAGTTATCACACCGAGGTGGTTTCCATTCGTACTCAACCCGAATCTTCTCAATAGTCGAACCCGAACCATCAAGTAATGGTATCTCAACAGTGAGGCTATCCCGAAGCACCTCATCCGACTTCACTTCTATCATGCATCTAGCAAAACTACTACGGCCCCACGATTCCTTGCACATTTGGCTTGTAAAAGCATCTAACCTTTTGGGCGTGCCAATCAGTGTGGCTAGAAGACTGAGGCCATCATCAGAAAACATAGCAAGGGGGACATCATGGAACTTGATCCACACCGGGATGTTAGTCAAATCCTCTTTTAGTAGATTTGTGTTTAACGTCCATGGTTTAAGAATAATAGGAACATTTCTGATCAACCAAGGACCGTTTTCAAGCACATCATCAACACCTTTCTTCGAAGTGAACTTAAAGAAGAAGAATCCCTTTGCATTCATCATTACCTTTTGCACACCAAACTTTGCCCATGCATTGCGTACATAGTAATCAACAACAAGAAACGCAAGGCGTTGACCAAGGAAGTAACCGTATAGAGTGTTCTCAAGCCTCGTGTTCACCTCTTCCACTACTTTCATTGGAACTGAAAGGTCAACATCATCCTTCTTTTTGCTACATTCCAACCTCCGAAAATTAGACGCGTTTTTATGAGGTTCATTAGAAGTAGCACCCGCGTAAGTAACCGACTTCACTCCAGTACCACTAACAGTACCAACCTTGGGAGAAGGAGTAGTTGTTGTTATATTAACTTCATTAGCAACAATCTCACGTTGAATGTTGTTCATGGCTTCATCAAAATTCTTATGCGCATTAGCTAACAATTGTTCCACAGTAGGGTGAAGTTGCTCCATGTCATCCAACACATCCTTATCATTGTCATTAATAACGTTAGCAGCTCCATGCGACTCATTAACACCATTACCATGTGAAACCGGCTTCACTTGGTTTGTTAGTTGCTCCATGTTAGCTTCACGAGGTGCTTGAGACCCCAATTCAAATTTGGGGATTTTCGTCGTTAAATCGGTTTCTGATGGCTCAAAATGATACTCATGTGTTTAATGAAGGTAATTATTTCATTTTTTGTTATACATTCATCAGTCAGTTATGTTTTCTTAAGTTCATCAATTAGTTGATGAAGATATCATGCCTCCATGTTTTAATTAGTAGGTGACTCCTCCCAAACTAACCAGTTAACCAGGTGTGGTCAACAAAGTCAAATGAGGGAGAGAGTGATCAATATATGATCCGTTGAAAGCACAATGTTCTCACGGGTCGTTAAGTCCCAACGAGATTGAAATTGTGTTTGGAAAATGTTTTGGGAATGAGTGAATAGGAATAGTAGCCAGATTAAGAATGATTATTTGATATTGTTAACTAAGAAAATGATAAATAATAAAATTCTACAATACAGAGAAACATAATTAGGCTTGGGGAAAACCTAATACAGACAGACTAATTACGTAAATGGAAAAAGGTAAAATTTGAACAAATAAAAACTAGAAGGGGTGAAAATGCAACTTTTCAAACTTAAAATTAAAAGAAAATTAATTTAAAAAGAAAATTATTTTTTTTGATTATTTTAATATTTAAATATTAACTAATTACTAAAACAATTTAAAAACAATTAATTAAAACTAATTTATAACAAATCTAAAAAGGATTAAGATTATAAGATTACACTAAAAATTTGCAAAATTAACTTATAAAAATATAAAATGACTTAAAAAAATATAAAAATTGAAAATAAATATTTTTGTCTTTTTGTGGATCTTTTATTAATTAATTACTAAACTATTATATTAAGGTTATTTAAACTAAATTAAATGAGAAAAACAGAAAATGAAAAGAGAAAATTACAAATCCAATTTTTTCAGAATCTAAATAATGTGTACAAGCTAGGAAAATTATAAAAATGGATCTGAGATTAAATTTAAACACCTAAACTATTTTCTTTTTGGTTTTTGGATTAAAACTGTTTTAAATAAAATTAAACCTAGAAATTACCAAATGAACAGTAGAAATTATGGGAAAATTAATAGGAGTGATAAATATTATGTAGAACTTAGAAAAAATATAGAAAGATACTACTGTTTAACAAACATTAACAAAACTATTTAATTTACTAGTTTTAACTAATTATTAATTTAACTATTATTAATTCTAATAAATACTAAATTAAAAGTGAAAATTCTGAAAATAATTCTACAAACACTTTAAGATACTAGTAATTTAAGAAAAATAAGAAAACAGGTAAGTACTTAATTAAAATTTAAAAAGAAAAATAAAAATCTAAATTATATTAAATAGAAACTATCACTTTTCTTAAAAAGTGATTATTTTTGGATTTTTCTTTTTGGAACTTGTTCTAACACTGAAAACGAACAACTTTTATGAAAACACTTTTTATGAAACTTAAAATTAAGCACTTTAGACACTAAAATGCTTAACAGTGATGCTTTTTGGATATTTTGAAATGCAAAAGCTCTTAATAATATCTACAGTGTACAAAAGCTATGAAATAAGATGCAAACAACTTATATGGACAAAAAACAAGCCAAAGTAATGAGAAAAGCACACTGGAAAAGCTAAAATAAGAAAATAAGCAATTCCAATATACCACAGATACACACAGACTTGAGACAATCTTGCAGACCTTGTGGGGCCCACAGGGTTGATTGGAAGCCCAAAGTAAAAGCTGATCCAATAAGCTGAGCTTATTGGCTTTTCAAAAAGCTAAAGCTCACACTGTGGGATCCACAGGTAAGCTTGTGGCAAGCTTATGAAAAGGCCTCTGTATACTGCCTACTCAGTATAGACAGAAAAATGGAGCAAATTAAAAGCTAAGTGCAGCCCTATGAAATGACCTTGGAAAGGAAAAATAAGCACTGGATCCTATAGACTAGTGGCCAAGCTTTTCAAAAAACCAAATTACTCAGGCTAAAGCTCACTAATGAAGCTTATGCAAGCTTATGAAAATGGGCAGTGAGACTGTGAGCAGGGGAACTAAAAGCTCCACAGGGTGATCATTTTGAGCTTATGATTCTATAAGCAAATGGCTTTCAAAATTGGATTTTTCTTTTGAAATATGCTCACAAGCAACCAAAATGTACAAAACAACAAGAATTTTGGATTTCCAAACTATATTGAACACTACGGATCAGAAAGCAAAAGTTTCCATTTTGACAGACTTGTAAAATTTGACTTTTTGATTTTATGAACCAAGTTGACTAAAATGAACTTTGGTGATAGGGAACGATTAGGATAGCGAGATGAAGGAATCGCTAAAGCGATTTAGGATCGCCACATAGAAAATCGTTTAGGGTTTTTTTCCAATTGATCATTTCATATATTTTGCATCAAGTATTATATAACACAAAAAAAATATTTGAGATCAAAGTTGTAAAAGAAAGACTTCAAAAGTCAAAAGTAGACAAATAAATTGGGACGGAGGGAGTATAAAAAAAATGAAGTGATATTGCTAAGAATATGATACTAGATGTCTAGATTTCAAAAATCTAACCTAATTTGTTAGCGGCTTTAACAGATGTACGATTTTAAAAGCGTATATTAATTGAAGCCATGATTATCAAACAATTTTGACAAACTAAAAGCATGAAACAGTCGGTTTGTCGAAAGTATCCTATGTGAACTCCGATGCAACGCTCGTATAAAAGATACATGTTTATAACTAAGTCATCTGATCCCTTGCAAAGTGTTGAAAAAAATAAAAAGTCTAAAAAGACTTGTGGTGATGCCACGTGTCCCCCCTCCTTTTTACCCCAAGGACATGGATGTAATTTCACTCTCTCCCGCTGTTTTCTCCTCTTTCCCTCTTTCTCTTTCTCTTATCTGTTATTTTTTCTATTTTCGATCTCTTTGATTTCTATCATTTCTCTGGCCATATATAAACGAATTTTACATAATGATTTCCATTCAATTCATTCATTCATTCAATTTTACATTTTTTTTTATTCTTTCATTTGTTCATATTTTGCAAATTTAGTGCTTTTTTGTTCTCAATTCATATTCGTTTATTTGAATCGTTAATTGTTCTTCAAATCATGTTAATTGTTCATATCGGCTTCGAATTAGCCGTCCGATTGCTTAATTGGGATAGAATTAGGGTTTTTAAGCATTCAATTGGTCAATTGGAAGAGAAATGGGGTTTTTGAGCATTCAATCGGTCAATTGGAAGAGAATTAGGGTTTTAACCGTTCAATTGGTTAATTGGAAGAGAATTAGGGATTTTAACCGTTCAAATTTGGGGATTTTCGTCGTCAAATCGGTTTCTGATGGATCAAAGTGATACTCATGTGTTTAATGAAGGTAATTTCATTTTTTGTTATACATTCATCAGTCAGTTATGTTTTCTTAAGTTCATCAATTAGTTGATGAAGGTATCATGCCTTCATGTTTTAATTAGTAGGTGACTCCTCCCAAACTAACCAGTTAACCAGGTGTGGTCAACAAAGTCAAATGAGGGAGAGAGTGATCAATATATGATCCGTTGAAAGCACAGTGTTCTCACGGGTCGTTAAGTCCCAACGAGATTGAAATTGTGTTTGGAAAACGTTTTGGGAATGAGTGAATAGGAATAGTAGCCAGATTAAGAATGATTATTTGATATTGTTAACTAAGAAAATGATAAATAATAAAATTCTACACTACAGGGAAACAGAATTAGGCTTGGGGAAAACCTAATACAGACAGATTAATTACGTAAATGGAAAAAGGTAAAATTTGAACAAATAAAAACTAGAAGGGGTGAAAATGCAACTTTTCAAACTTTAAATTAAAAGAAAATTAATTTAAAAAGAAAATTATTATTTTTGATTATTTTAATATTTAAATATTAATTAATTACTAAAACAATTAATTAAAACTAATTTATAACAAATCTAAAAAGGATTAAGATTACAAGATTACACTAAAAATTTTCAAAATTAATTTATAAAAATCTAAAACGACTTAAAAAAAATATAAAAATTGAAAATAAATATTTTTGTCTTTTTGTGGATCTTTTATTAATTAATTACTAAACTATTATATTAAGGTTATTTAAACTAAATTAAATGAGAAAAATAGAAAATTAAAAGAGAAAATTACAAATCCAATTTTTTCAGAATCTAAATAATGTGTACAAGCTAGGAAAAATATAAAAATGGATCTGAGATTAAATTTAAACACTTAAACTATTTTCTTTTTGGTTTTTGGATTAAAACTGTTTTAAATAAAATTAAACCTAGAAATTACCAAATGAACAGTAGAAATTATGGGAAAATTACTAGGAGTGCTAAATATTAGGTAGAACTTAGAAAAAATATAAAAAGATACTACTGTTTAAAAAACATTAACAAAACTATTTAATTTACTAGTTTTAACTAATTATTAGTTTAACTATTATTAATTCTAATAAATACTAAATTAAAAGTGAAAATTCTGAAAATAATTCTACAAACACTTTAAGATACTAGGAATTTAAGAAAAATAAGAAAACAGGTAAGTACTTAATTAAAATTTAAAAAGAAAAATAAAAATCTAAATTATATTAAATAGAAACTATCACTTTTCTTAAAAAGTGATTATTTTTGGATTTTTCTTTTTGGAACTTGTTCTAACACTGAAAACGAACAACTTTTATGAAAACACTTTTTATGAAACTTAAAATTAAGCACTTTGGACACTAAAATGCTTAACAGTGATGCTTTTTGGATATTTTGAAATGCAAAAGCTCTTAATAATATCTACAGTGTACAAAAGCTATGAAATAAGATGCAAACAACTTATATGGACACAAAACAAGCCAAAGTAATTAGAAAAGCACACTGGAAAAGCTAAAATAAGCAAATAAGCAATTCCAATATACCATAGATACACACAGACTTGGGACAATCTTGCAGACCTTGTGGGGCCCACAGGGTTGATTGGAAGCCCAAAGTAAAAGCTGATCCAATAAGCTGAGCTTATTGGCTTTTCAAAAAGCTAAAGCTCACACTGTGGGGTCTACAGGTGAGCTTGTGGCAAGCTTATGAAAAGGCCTGTGTATACTGCCTACTCAGTATAGACAGAAAAATGGAGCAAATTAAAAGCTAAGTGCAGCCCTATGAAATGACCTTGGAAAGGAAAAATAAGCACTGGATCCTATAGACTAGTGGCCAAGCTTCTCAAAAAACCAAATTACTCAGGCTAAAGCTCACTAATGAAGCTTATGCAAGCTTATGAAAATGGGTAGTGAGACTGTGAGCAGGGGAACTAAAAGCACCACAGGGTGATTTTGAGCTTATGATTCTATAAGCAAATGGCTTTCAAAATTGGATTTTTCTTTTGAAATATGCTCACAAGCAACCAAAATGTACAAAACAACAAGAATTTTGGATTTCCAAACTATATTGAACACTACGGATCAGAAAGCAAAAGTTTCCATTTTGACAGACTTGTAAAATTTGACTTTTTGATTTTATGAACCAAGTTGACTAAAATGAACTTTGATCTTAATTTACTGAGTGACTATGTTGAATTGAGCTATATTGAGACTAGAGTAAGCAAACTTAACAACTTTTAAAGATATTTGAGAGTTGGTGATCACTAAAGGTCTCACAGTAAACAAGAACAAGAGTAAGATTATAATTTTGACTTTTTGCTGAACAAGCACAAGTTTTTATTGTTTGACTGAGCTAATATAACCCTAAGTGACAAGTAACAATCACAAGTATCAACAAAAACACCCAAGAACACAAATATCTCAGTAATCCCAAACACACTTTTAAGAATATGGTTTTGTGATTTTCAAAGTGTTTGACAGATTGAGAACAAGCAATGGATTCTAAGGTGTATTAGGTGATTAAGTAAGCTGTTTTAAGCACAAAGACAATAATACTAACAACAAGTACACTATAGTACTATTATGGCAGTGAAAATGAAAATCCAAGCAACACCAAATTCTGATTAACAAACTACTAATTATAAGCAATATTACTACTAACTAACATCAAACAAGCATGATCAAGCAATAAATTACAGAATATGAACAATGTAACAGTGAAATGAGAAAAATGGGATTTTGCTTACAACTTGCACTCCAGCTAAAAACCAAGAACCAAGGACCATTACCACATCCTATAGCCTCCCATGAGGCACTAATACCACTGCCATCCAAAATACACTGTGCTCTAGCTATCTACAACCTTGAACCTGCAATTTTTTATTTTCCACTAATTTTTTGTATTTTTTTTGTATTTTTTTGCTTTTTGATACTAAACTGTATTTTATGGTTTCTAAAAGCTTTTATAAGCTTTCTAGGAGCTTAAGTGAGCTTAAGAGTCCAATACAACAGATACTAACAACATTAAACTAAGATGAGATTTTTGAATTTTTGAAAATGCACAAACTGAATTTACCAAAAGAAACCTTAATTCATTGATTTAGAAAGATTCAAAGTACATTAAGATCACTGAAATTACAATTGAAAAGCTTAAACATACACTAGAATTTAAAAACTTAGGAATTCGACACTAAATTATACTAAAAATCTACACAGTCTTCATTGCTCCATCTCTTTCCTTTTATACTTAGGGTTCCTTGGATGTCTCTGAGTAATTCCCATAAAAATATGGACCATTGGATGAGAGAAGGGTGATCCTGACCATTGGATCATTTTGGCGCCAAAACAGAAAAATGCAAATTGCATTTTATAAATTGCAACAGGGGGTGGTGGCATTTAATGTGAGGTGATGTTGGTAGGTTTAGTGGAGTGGGCGGTGGAGATGGTGGGTTGAGGTGATGGAGTTGCAGGCACAAGTGGAGGGGGAGAGGTGGGAACGGGGAAGGGTGGTGTCTGGTTTGAATTATAACAAAGGGGGTGATTGGGCTGATGTTGTGTGTTGGGCCACAGAAAAGAAATGGGCCAAGGGGAATGGGGTTGTGGGTTGGACTGGTTTGGGGCTTGGGTTTATGTTATAATAAGGTGTCCGTTTGGTTTAGGATTTAACACAAGGACCAATATTGTAATTTTGGATTTTAGGGGGACTGAAATTGCCAACCTTCCAAAGTATCTTCAAGGGTGAATTCTGTCAATTGTGAATAGTACAAGGACCATGGTGATAATTTTCCATTTTTGAATTTCCCAGGGACTAAATCTGCCAACTTTGAAACTTGAGGGACCAATCTTGTAATTTCACCAAACTTTTCACCCAAGGACTATTTTTGCCAATGTTTCACA
>LBNU01030797.1:30482-43612 GCA_014162995.1 Artemisia annua | reverse complement strand
TCGGTGACACCATTCTGCTTCATACTCTAGGTGACGGTCAAAAATTTATCGAGATACTTATTTGCATCGTCACCCGGTAAACCGTGGTACTGACACGAATTCTGGACTTGCTGGATCATGTGGTGCTTGAGTCCAAAATCCGTGGAACTGATAGTGAGTGGTGCAATGGGTCCTCCCCTCCCCTGCATAGTAGGCTGACATAGCTCCTCCATCGTTCGGAGATCAGGAGCTGCATCCCCAATTTCAGAATTGGGAGGGGGTGGAGGTGGTGGTGGGTCATCGTCAGGCATTTTAACGGATATTTCTGGTATAGCAAGCAATTTAGCTATGCTCTTTTGACGATTTATTCTTGACTGGGAACGAGTGCGCATGCACTAAAAATATTCACAAGTAAAACAAGACCGAGGCAAAACAACAGTGAACTTAAACCAATAACCACAGTGTGACTGGCTTCTTTAAAAAAGGTACACCAATCACAAGAGTACAATGGCAAGTTTTAATCTTTAGTTTGGGAAGTTATTAATGGTCATACACCCAGTTGGGTGGTATTCTGCCTTGATTTGCGGTGGTAATATTTTACGTAATTATTTAACAATAAAACAAATGTTTTTGGCTTTTTGGGGTGTGTGTGAAAAAACTTGGAAATTATTTTTGGAATCGATTCGTTAACCGAAATCGTTCCTTTAAGACTACTCGCAGGGTGACGGGAGAGAAGAATGGATCTCTCTTCGGTTCGCAGTTTAATGTCAGAACCTCCGTATTCAACCTGTATAAGTTGTAATCTTAAGAATCGAAGTAATTTAACTTCACGATTTGTTTTGTTGTTTATGATTTTTTTGGTGTTGTTAACACTTTAGGAAAAGTGTTAATGACTTTTTTTTTCCTGATATGATTAAGATTTTTACAAAAAATTTACAAAGTGATGTGATTTGTACAAGGAGGGTTTTGAAAATCACAAAACCTAAACGTTTTTGAAAACACGCAACAACCTCCCCGGCAGCGGCGCCAAAATTTGACTCCTCCCAAACTAACCAGTTAACCAGGTGTGGTCAACAAAGTCAAATGAGGGAGAGAGTGATCAATATATGATCCATTGAAAGCACAGTGTTCTCACGGGTCGTTAAGTCCCAACGAGATTGAAATTGTGTTTGGAAAACGTTTTGGGAATGAGTGAATAGGAATAGTAACCAGATTAAGAATGATTATTTGGTATTGTTAACTAAGAAAATGATAAATAATAAAATTCTACACTACAGGGAAACAAATTAGGCTTGGGGAAAACCTAATACAGACAGACTAATTACGTAAATGGAAAAAGGTAAAATTTGAACAAATAAAAACTAGAAGGGGTGAAAATGCAACTTTTCAAACTTAAAATTAAAAGAAAATTAATTTAAAAAGAAAATTATTATTTTTGATTATTTTAATATTTAAATATTAATTAATTACTAAAAATAATTAAAAAAAATTAATTAAAACTAATTTATAACAAATCTAAAAAGGATTAAGATTACAAGATTACACTAAAAATTTGCAAAATTAATTTCTAAAAATCTAAAATGACTTAAAAGAAATATAAAAATTGAAAATAAATATTTTTGTCTTTTTGTGGATCTTTTACTAATTAATTACTAAACTATTATATTAACCTTATTTAAAATAAATGAAATGAGAAAAATAGTAAATTAAAAGAGAAAATTACAAATCCAATTTTTTCAGAATCTAAATAATGTGTACAAGCAGGGAAAATTATAAAAGTAGATCTGAGATTAAATTTAAACACTTAAACTATTTTCTTTTTGGTTTTTGGATTAAAACTGTTTTAAATACAATTAAACCCTGGAAATTACCAAATGAAAAGTAGAAATTATGAGAAAATTACTAGAAGTGCTAAATATTATGTAGAACTTAGGAAAAATATAAAAAGATACTACTGTTTAACAAAAATTAACAAAACTATTTAATTTACTAGTTTTAACTAATTATTAATTTAACTATTATTAATTCTAGTAAATACTAAATGAAAAGTGAAAATTCTGAAAATAATTCTACAAACACTTTAAGATACTAGGAATTTAAGAAAAATAAGAAAATAGGTAAGTACTTAATTAAAATTTAAAAAGAAAAATAAAAATCTAAATTATATTAAATAGAAACTATCACTTTTCTTAAAAAATGATTATTTTTGGATTTTTCTTTTTGGAACTTGTTCTAACACTGAAAATGAACAACTTTTATGAAAACACTTTTTATGAAACTTAAACTTAAGCACTTTGGACACTAAAATGCTTAACAGTGATGCTTTTTGGATATTTTGAAATGCAAAAGCTCTTAATAAGCTCTATAGTGTACAAAAGCTATGAAATAAGATGCAAAAAACTTATATGGACACAAAACAAGCCAAAGTAATGAGAAAAGCACACTGGAAAAGCTAAAATAAGCAAATAAGCAATTCCAATATACCACAGATACACACAGACTTGGGACAATCTTGCAGACCTTATGGGGCCCACAGGGTTCATTGGAAGCCCAAAGTAAAAGCTGATCCAATAAGCTGAGCTTATTGGCTTTTCAAAAAGCTAAAGCTCACACTGTGGGGTCCACAGGTGAGCTTGTGGCAAGCTTATGAAAAGGCCTGTGTATACTGCCTACTCAGTATAGACAGAAAAATGGAGCAAATTAAAAGCTAAGTGCAGCCCTATGAAATGACCTTGGAAAGGAAAAATAAGCACTGGATCCTATAGACTAATGGCCAAGCTTCTCAAAAAACCAACTTACTCAGGCTAAAGCTCACTAATGAAGCTTATGCAAGCTTATGAAAATGGGTAGTGAGACTGTGAGCAGGGGAACTAAAAGCTCAACAGGGTGATTTTGAGCTTATGATTCTATAAGCAAATGGCTTTCAAAATTGGATTTTTCTTTTGAAATATGCTCACAAGCAACCAAAATGTACAAAACAACAAGAATTTTGGATTTCCAAACTATATTGAACACTATGGATCAGAAAGCAAAAGTTTCCATTTTGACAGACTTGTAAAATTTGACTTTTTGATTTTATGAACCAAGTTGACTAAAATGAACTTTGATCTTAATTTACTGAGTGATTATGTTGAATTGAGCTATATTGAGACTAGAGTAAGCAAACTTAACAACTTTTAAAGAGATTTGAGAGTTGGTGATCACTAAAGGTCTCACAATAAACAAGAACAAGAGTAAGATTATGATTTTGACTTTTTGCTGAACAAGCACAAGTTTTTATTGTTTGACTGAGCTAATACAACCCTAAGTGACAAGTAACAATCACAAGTATCAACAAAAACACCCAAGAACACAAATATCTCAGTAATCCCAAACACACTTTTAAGAATATGGTTTTGTGATTTTCAAAGTGTTTGACAGATTGAGAACAAGCAATGGATTCTAAGGTGTATTAGGTGATTAAGTAAGCTGTTTTAAGCACAAAGACAATAATACTAACAACAAGTACACTATAGTACTATTATGGCAGTGAAAATGAAAATCCAAGCAACACCAAATTCTGATTAACAAACTACTAATTATAAGCAATATTACTACTAACTAACATCAAACAAGCATGATCAAGCAATAAATTACAGAATATGAACAATGTAACTGTGAAATGAGAAAAATGGGATTTTGCTTACAACTTGCACTCCAGCTAAAAACCAAGAACCAAGGACCATTACCACATCCTATAGCCTCCCATGAGGCACTAATACCACTGCCATCCAAAATACACAGTGCTCCAGCTATCTTGTAGAACACTAATATTATATCATGTTTGGTTTGTTGTGGTTATGGATCAAATAAAGAAGAAGAAAGAAAGAAAGAATGAAAGAAAGAAGTAGATGAGATTTTAGAGAGAGAAAGAGTGAGAGAGAATGGAACCTAGAGAGAGAATGAAACCAAAAAAAAGAAAATGAGATTAGAGGAGGTTCACCCTCTCCAAGGATGGAGAGGGGTTTATATACATGGGTTTGCCACTTGGGCATGCCACTTGGGCTGCGGATCAGGTATACAGTGGGTAAAGACCCGTCCTTCTTCCGCGAACTAATCTAATTCTAAACTACGTATTACTAACTAATGTAACTACTACGAGCTAAACAATGCTTAATCATATCTGGGGTGACCGAATCTTTCCTATACAAAAATCGTATTCCTAACAATCTCCCCCTAAGAGAGGTCACCTTTTTTGATCTTGATTCTTGAATTCTTGCATTGAGATCTTTGTAGATTCTTTTGTAGCTCGTAGTTGTTGATTCTTCATTGATAAACGACTCAAGATGACTTCCTTGATGTATATGATGATCTTTTGACTTTGCTCTTCGCTCTTCATCCATATAATTAGCTTCAAGTCATCTTTGAGTGTATGTGTCTCTTTGTGATGTTGTGATTGTCTTTGTGATGTCATGCTTACACTTTTCTGGATCATGATCTTCTGCATCAGAGTTGTGGAAGCATAGTCGAAGCCCATTCCTTGATCATGATATCTTGAGTTATGATGTTGAAGTGTAAGCATGAGATGATGAATCTGCATCTTTTCAGCAATCGGCATCAATCGTCAACTTCTTTGTCTTTGGTGTGATTACGCCTTTCCAACATGCCCATACATCTTTGTTGAGTAGATCTTCCCGGTTGAACAGTTCTGACGTCTCCTTTTAGATGTTGGTATGAGCATGTGGAACTAGAGTGATGGTGGTGAACATGGTAAGTTTGGTATGTTGAGCTGCATAAAACTTGGTTAGTAATAAACATACCGGCACTTACAAGTTCGGACTTCGAGATCGTCAACAGCATAGTGTGAAGACTTTCTCTAATCCTTACCAAGGCCGTTCCTAATCGGATGCCCCCGAAAGGGCTTTCACTGACATACCGAAGTACACCAACGATTAGGTGAGTCGCTGGAGATCACCCCACGACTGTAGACCTTTTGGAACACCACCGAACACACTAAGCGTAACCCACAAGAGATTACCGAAGTGACCTGCTGTCAGGGCTGTTTGATGTTGACCCTGGCAGGAGTTTCCACTCAATCACTGGGAAATACTTATGTATATTCCCTCATAAGTGTTCTCGGCAGATTGCTAAGATCTGCGTAGGACTCAAAATATTACATCTGGTGTCCTTAATGTTGAACAACCAGTGTAGAAGTATCAAGTGTTCCTATGAGATCTTTTGATGCATCTCTTGGCTCTAGACTCGATAAGTGCACATTGGTTATCCTATTCGGAGACTAGGGAGGGGTCTCCTGTTTCAATATCAACTAGCTCTAAGAGACTAGTCGATAGTTTACACCGGTTCCCCGTGAGAATGAAACAAGCTCTTTTAAGAGAACTTGAGTGGCTGGGAGGTTTAGTGCAGTGCGTCACTGGGTCCATGACGTCTTTATCTTCAATACCGATGTTACCTTGGTAACAATCAGTAGCATATGAATTGAACCCGGTTTCTGCCCTAAGGTTGAATAATTGGAGGGCTATTTCTTTTCACCCTTTCTCATTTCATTTCTTTTTAATTCTTCAACCCCTTCAGTGCTTACCGAGACTTCATTACTAGAACCTTGTTGGGTTTGTTCCAGTCCTAGCTCAGTCTCAGTCGGCACTCTTCCCTTTCTCACTTTTCTCCTTTTTTCAATCATTCCTAAGGACTTCTAATCTATCTATTGGATTGTCCCTGGGAAGATCCCTCCGGTTCTGGTGGATCATGGGAACATATACCTAACCTTACCATCCTTATAACTCCATGCATTAAATTAAAGTGGTCGGTCTTTTGGTATCTTTCCACAATCGCCATATAACCAAATCATTGAAAATTCTCTCAAAGTGTTTATGATTAAGAAACACATTTTGTTAACACTTTGAGAGTTTTATCATTTTTCAAATGCTCCCCCTTAACATGTGCTTATAGGAAGAAAGAAATTTGCACATGTCGGGGTGAGTTGCACTTATTTGAATTGATCGGCTCTTAATAGACATATACCCGAGGGACACGTTTACGTTGCTTAGTTAAAGGGATCCATTATCAGCTTTTAGGTGATAACTAGCCCTAATAACTAACTTGAAGTTGTTAACATTCCTTAAAAAGGAAGTTAGACCCGTCAAAGTATATATCTAAGAAGAGTTTCTCGAAACGGTACTATCTACTTTGACCAGTCCTCTTCGAGACACGTTTACATCACTGGTTAGACCAGCTTGAAATTATTACCCGGCCAGGACTAGTCTTTTCGATTCACGACTTTTCATGTTTCGTCAATTCATGAGTCAAATTCTGAGTCATAAGCAATTCACGGTTTTTACTTGAATTTGTAAAAACCCGCGAAAGACTCTTAGCCACTTGCTCCCCCTCAATATGTGCACATTGATTGAATCAATTTTGAAAAACTTTGGCACATACGGGTGAGCTTGCAAAAGAGATCATTTATTCATCATTTTAAATCACTTGTTCCCCCTCAATATGTGCTTAGTTCATGCTCCAAAATCTTTTTAAATTTTAGCACATAAGGGAGTGATCTTTTGAGTCCAAAACATCTTTATACGTCCAAAAACATCACATTTAATCACTTGCTCCCCCTTAATATGTGCTTATGATTAAAATCCAAAATCTTTAACATTTTAGCACATAAGGGAGCGTTCTCGATAGTCCACAAACATTTTTTATGAGTCCAAAAACATCACTTTTAAATCAGTTTTTATATTTAAATCACATTCTCTCCCCCGATCATAAAATTTCAAATCTTTTGAGATTTTGTGATCCCAATTGATTTAAATGATTTTCGAAAAAGCTTTGGAGAGACATGTGGCAAAATTTTAAACGTTTACTGATTCTGAGACACTTTTTGAGTTTTTACTGTGGCTGGTGCACAAAGTTTTTAAAGGTACAGAAATTTTGAGCACATACGCTCCCCCTCAATTAATGACCCGTTTTTGATTTTAACGTTTAGTAGCCATTAATGTGAGTGGTAACGTATACGAGAAAATTTAAGACCAATGGCCACCTTGTACACCACAAAATCTCTTTTGAAAAATATTTAGAAGAAAGAGATTTTGGGAAAAGAAGACTTCTCTTCTTTTACTAGAAAGGCTGCACTGAAGCGTATAAATTTTCGGATAATCCGCACACAGTGAAAACATGATAACATGTTTTTACACGGATTTTGAAACCGGGTTGCTATCTGAAGTAATAGCAAACCATAATGTTGAAGTGCGGGTTACAGCCTGAAATGACTGTAAGCCATATAGGCATGTTTTGAAAACATTTAGAACTTCTTACGATGCAAGAAGACATGCCTAAGAAACAAGCTATTTTTGGTATTTTCTATTTTTCTGATTTTTATGGGTTTTATATTTTTGTATTTTGCTTTTCTGAGTTTTATAAAGTATAAAAGGATATTTGAAGCGAATCCATTACTCCTCATTCCCTTCCTGAAGACTTTTGAGTGATACTGGCATGAGACTCTCCAAACCAAGTTACTAGAGAATAAATCGAAACCGTTCTCCAGGAAGTGCCTTAGTGAAGAAATCTGCCAGCTTAAATTCTGTCCTTGCGAAGTGAAGTTCCACCACACCACTGGTAACCCTTAGCAGCAACCCTTGCCTTGTATTCAAAACGTTATCATGCTCATCAGATTTCACTTTAAGGATCCATCTAAGAGCTATAATCATTGCACAGTCGTGAGAATGTGCCAATTCCCATACTTCATTCGTCTGATAAGACAATCTTAAAATCTTTAGGCTCGACTTTGGATAGTATGGAATTATGAAAGCACCACAAGGCATGTGTGTTCAGATCACATCATGTGGACACTGGTTGAGAAGGATTCCCATTATAGTGAAGATCATGTGGTTGTGGGTAGGAAAGTGATGTGCTTGTGTTAAGATCTCCTGAGGAAGAAGCCTTAGATGAAGTTTCAGGAGTGAATGTGTTTTAGACCGGAGCAACATCAGGTGGAGCAGATGGATTTACTTCAAAATAATCATCGACTGCAGTGCCTTGATGTACGGAAGGAGATTGAAAGTATGATGATGTTGATGAATGACTTGCTAATGGAGCGTCTTGAGCTATTGAAACAGGACAAGATGAACCATTTTGGATCGTTTGGAATATGAGCTGCGATGGCTGGTGGTACTGGTGTATCACCAATTGGCGGCTCAAAGTATTCATCAACCACTTGATTAGCGAAGATCTCCAAATCCTTATCGGTAGATGGTACATAAGGTACATGCAGGAGTGGGATACAATAACTGAACTGGTTGGTTCAGAAGACAAAAGTTTAGAAGCGGGCCCTACACTGATGTGTGCAGAAGCCATTTGCTCAGACAGCTCATAGAATGTGACGCGAATGGTTTCCAAGATTTGTCGGGTTCGTATGTCGTAGATTCGGCATCCCTTATGATCTGAAGCATAACCACCAGATATTTCAACGGTCGCTTTAGCTTTTAACCTTTCCAGATCTTGGTAGTCATTTTGTAGGGTATGAAGAACTTCCATAAAGATGTTGACAGTATTGGGTTTGTGGGGATGCTTCTTTCGTTAGCGCAGTTGACTAGCCGAACAAATAGAGATGGTGTACACGGTAGTGACACGTTTGCCTTGAAGAAGATCAACACCGTCCAATTCTCTTAGAAATTACACAGTCACCGACGATACAATCTCCATAACCCGTAATTGTGTCAACCTGGTAGTTCCCGAATCTAACTATCCTGATAAACTTATTCATGAAATTCTTGTATCCCGAGCAATTACTGATTGGTTTAAGAAGATGTTGACATGAGTACCAAACAGAGAGAATTAGTCGGTACGTTGAAGAAGACAGTAATCAACACTTCTTAAACTTTCACCACCAAAGCTTTTGAGGTTCCTGAAGTTTTAGATGCCATGAAATAATATTAAGCGGAGTTTTACAACTCTTGTGACTTAAACCGAGAGATCGATTCTCTCCCGGGATTTTACTAAAGTCAACAAAAGAAACCGAAAGATGTGATATGCAATTATGACTTAGAGTGAGATCTTGGGTAAATCACAATCTGCATTAAGTGTCAAGTTGCGACAAGTCAAGTTACAATAGATCCGATCATAGGGAGTCAAGTCGTAAGGATTAACTTACAACGTCAAATTACAATTAGACTAATCAAAACGACTTAAGTTACAACAATTCACCCAGCGCAAGTAGTTAACAAATCACTAGAATCTCACAGCTGAGTTAATCACTAGGCACCACCAAATCTTCGAATTTTAGTCTCCTCATTATAAAGCTTTGGTAGCTTAGCAAAGTATCATCTCACGCTTGAATAGTTCTTCTCATTTTACTTCCAGCTGAAAGGCTGAAGTAATGTGTACCAAAAGTATCCAGAGACCACTTCCCCCAAGTAGTTGAAGTGATGCAGTCAGTCTCATTACATGAAGCTCAAAAACCTGAAGCACACTTGTACCTCTATAAGAAACTATTTCTTCCATCTCTTCCCCCACGTAGGTAGAATAATACACCATAAGAACGAGTTAGAACACTGATCTTCTCTGTGGTTATGACATTTAACTTCCCGGAATATCATCACTTAGGAAGAAGTAAAAAGCTCATCACGTGTACTCGTTGTTTGTTCCGATGTATGTCTCCTTCCCCTTTGCTAGTTATGATACTTCAGAATCAGCCACACATTATATGCACATACAACTTGAAATTTTGTGAGAAGAACAACATTTGCTTAGATGTATCCTGTGAGAATCAACTGCTTCAGAAACACTCTCTGACTATCATTATCAACCCTTATATTCAGTCGGCTATTGCTATTACCACATTTTGAAGTAAACCCGATATTCCCAACTTGAAGATGAAGTAGAATTCCCCGTTTTTGTGACTTAAACTTGCACTATTGTATGACAAAGAGCGGTGTAGAGACTTCATGCACCGAATCCCTAAGTACTCCATACTCTTCAACCATCCAACCATCGAGTATAAGACGTACATCACCTCTTGAATACCGACAACATCGTGTGAGTTGTGACACTGAATGTGATAGTTATTTGTGGCAATAGAGGAGAAGATTCACAAAAATAACTAGATACCCAAGTCATCATCAATGTATAGATTAAAGGCTCGAACAAGGATCCCGAAGATACTAAGTACACATACCCGTAAAGTTTCACTTCAATCTCAAATAAACAATACCAAGTAAACTCTTGTGATCACTTAACATCCCATTTCCAAATTCTTAGCCGACATTTTTCTTTACATTCTTGTGGTTGATTTATAGAGTGCACATTAGAAGGAACAACAATCCGTGAAGTAGGGGATTCTTCAGAGTCCGGTTTTGGGAAAGGAATACCAGAAGACGGATTATTATTCATGTGCAGCTTCAATATCATGATAGTCATCATCAACACCTTGAAGAATAACTGGAGATTGGGTTTCGTGAGTATTCTGAGAAATACATCAAACTAGTGCATCTTGCTCAATGGAGATGGAAGAAGATGAGCCAATAGCCAACATAAACCGAAGAAGGAGTTTCAGAAACATAAATCCCAGTCATTCTTAGTAAATGTAGCATTAGGTGTCTGAGGAGAGTCGAATGACCATTCTTCAAGCATCAATCATCATGTAGTAAGTGAATAAAAATACACTCAATCATGTAGTTTATTCACTCTAAGTTTGCCATTTTTGATTGATGTAAGCACGAAAACCAAAAATTGCATTCAAAGTAAGTGAATAAACATACACTCAAAAATTTCATACAAAGTTTGCCATTTTTGATTGAGTAGCAAATACATATTTTTCGATTCTAAGACGATAATCCTAAGAAGTAGTTTACTATGTTCCTTATTTTTATTTTTAACTCGTTCTAGACATATTTGACAATGTTTAACGAGTAGTTATGGATTAATCCAAACGCCCCTTTAAACATCCTAATATATCATGACATTTACTAGATTTACATTAGGTTGTAAAACTAGTCATTTCTTACGAGTTTCTTATGCATGTGATTTGTTTTCGAAAAATATGTTTTGCATTTTGACTCAAAAATATCATTTTTCTTGTTAAACCAAACGCTTCCTTAACTAGACACTAATACAACTAGTATATCAATATATATATGAATTATATATCTTGACAACTCCGGATTACTCGTTTTTGGTTTATAAATTCGACACCATTTTATAAAAATTATAACAACTTAATTTTGACATTATTTGGACATAATCCAAACACCCTCTTATCGTTTACAAAAATATTTTTATTTAGTCGAGAAATATAGTTTCATGTTTTGCAAGTTGTAAAAACATAATGTGATTAGTTTTAACAAGTTTTTATAGCATTATTCAACAATGTGTTAACCAAAAATTTTGAAAAGAGGTGTATGAAATTTTTCAAAAATTTTCGACATGAGGGTTTGTAATTATTGGTTTCTAGTTGTTAATTAAGCATCCTAATCCTAAGGGAAGCATTTAGTTATAGAAATCCTAGACCTAATTTCAAGGAAACCATGAATTTGAAAAAATTATTAAAACATGCATAAGTCTTAGTTTGACCAAATTAGATGAAATTAGACGAAATGTGTTAAGAAAAACTTACAATATGTAATGATAATCGTGTTAGATGAATTTGCCCTTTGCGAATTAACCCGAATTTGGTGAATTGGAAGTTGGTTTTTGAGGTTTTTTGGGTTTGGAATTCGTCACAGCAGTAGCAGGTGGAGGAATGGTTTTAAAAGTGGAGTGTTTGGCAAATGAAATAAGAAGAAAAACGTTTTTGGACTGTCAGATGGCCGGCCCCCTTAAACATTAAGGGGGCCGCCCTTATTTAAGCTGCCGGTCCCCTTAATTTTAAGGGGGTCGCCCTCCAAAATTTGGAAATTTGAGTTTTTGGTTTTCTGGAAAGAACAAGAAAATATGTATGTATATATTAGATTTATATTTAATCAAAAATACGTTGGAGAGGATTCACACGAAAGGAATTACTTGACGCTTTTACTTGACATTTCGTCAATTAAAATTTCTTGATCATTTCGGATGAAACTAATCAAGTTGTCAAGTGGACGAGAGAGTTGTGGAAGGTTTATAAATATATATATATATATAATATGGGTTTATAAGACGAGAATTTAGGAAGGAGACGCATGCAACGGGGAACGGGAGTTTGTTTCATCCATAGATTTTTCGACTCATTTCTCTACATCAACATGAGTGTCGTTGTACTTGAAGTTCAAGAAGGCAAGTGGGGGAAAAGAAAATATTCATAAACGAATAATTTCTAGTTCTAGAAAATCAGCAAATGAGTTTTCTAGGTTATAAGATCCTAGATATAACTAAGTATATATATATATTAAAATTAAGGGGGCCGCCCCTTATAATTAAGGGGGCCGGCCTACTGTAACGGCCAGAATCTTTGTCTTTTGTGGGGAAAGTTTATTTGGTGAAAAACTTAACTGATTTTGGTTAAAAATTTGAATTCATATATTTAGTATGATTAAAACATTTTTCTTTATTACCAAAATTGTTTTTCAAAAATATATAATATTAAATAAACTTTGTATTAATTAATTAAATACCCCTTTGATCATGAAATGTATTAAGCACTTGTTTATTCATACCTTGAGTGATTAAGTTGGATATAATGATATAAACTAGCTTAATACTTGATTACTATATAAACTAGCTTAATACTTGTTTACGTAGTAATCTTACGTTTAATATTTTCCATTTTGTGATCATCAAAACGTAGAGATATCGAAAAATATAAATAATGTTTTTACGCATTATTTATGTCAACAGATAGGTAGATCCACTTGATGAATGAACGAACATGGATAAAGCATGAAGCATGTTGTTGAAGATGATCAAAACCAAGAAGATTTCTCTTCTTCCGAAGATAAGGCGCACTGAATCGTACACCTTTCTTTTCATTGATGAACGGGGCTTGAAGTGTTGTCAGCAGACACCATAATGATGACATTGAAGAACGAGGCTTGAACTGCGGTGTTCAAACGTCATAGTCTTTGAAGAACGAGGCCTGAACTGATGTATTCAGACGTCATAGTACACATTCATCAACATTGACATTCTAAAACTCCTGAAGCTGGAGAAATGATTGCTATAGGCCTCCAGACATTGAGTTTTCTCAT
>LBNU01030797.1:0-25246 GCA_014162995.1 Artemisia annua | reverse complement strand
ATTTAGAACTTAGATCTGTGATGTGAGAACCTTTTGTGTAATGATCTTTTAAGGTCTATGGGTTAGAACAACCACACAATAAGGGAAGCTGAGATCTATATAGGTTATGTGTGTACTTGAATCTAGCTGTGTTTGGCCATGGGATAAGACTGTAGTAGCAGGTTCATGTTAAGAATTGGGTAAATACAAGATTAGCTAACCACTAACATGCAATCTAACCGCTGACTTTCTAACTGCTTACTTACTAACCGCTTACTATACTAACCACTGATATAAACCTGATCTAACTGCTGATATTAATCTAACCGCTGAGCAACAACTAACCGCTATTATGATAAGAAATTTGGCAGCGTTTGGTTTTGTCAAGACACAAAGAAAACTTAACCGCTACTAAACAAGGTAGACGCTACTTAAGACACCGCTGGACCAACAACCAGACAAAAACAGTCCCTTTCTTGTTATGTTGTCTTTTTCTGCCAATAAACTAACCTCTAATAAGAAACATGAACTGATAACCAGATCTCCAGAAAAAAAATATAAAGTTACCCACGAAAACAGCTCAAAATACGAGCAAAGCGCCATAAAAACTGCCCCAACACCTTACTAACCGCTGATGAGAATGTAAACAACTTAACCGCTACTAAGAAAATCACGAAAAACTGCAGCTCAAATATGTTAAGAAATTTGACCTAAGTTTATAAGATAAGTTGCTGAAAACACCATTCTAAGCCCGAAAATACTACCTTATATCAAATGAAACCGAAAACAAAGATCGCGTCTTGATATTACCAGTACTATCTATCGACCCAAAATGAAAACCACAAAGAAACCAAACTAAAACCGAGTATATCAAGTCCCAAAATGAAAACCTTGGCTCTTGATACCAATTGTAGAACACTAATATTATATCATGTTTGGCTTGTTGTGGTTATGGATCAAATAAAGAAGAAGAAAGAAAGAAAGAATGAAAAAAAGAAGTAGATGAGATTTTAGAGAGAGAAAGAGTGAGAGAGAATGGAACCTAGAGAGAGAATGAAACCAAAAAAAAGAAAATGAGATTAGAGGAGGTTCACCCTCTCCAAGGATGGAGAGGGGTTCATATACATGGGTTTGCCACTTGGGCGTGCCACTTGGGCTGCGGATCAGGTATACAGTGGGTAAAGACCCATCCTTCTTCTGTGAACTAATCTAATTCTAAACTACGTATTACTAACTAATGTAACTACTACGAGCTAAACAATGCTTAATCATATCTGGGGTGACCGAATCTTTCTTATACAAAAATCGTATTCCTAACATATCTACAACCTTCAACCTGCAATTTTTTATTTTCCACTAATTTTTTGTATTTTTTTGCTTTTTGATACTAAACTGTATTTTATGGTTTCTAAAAGCTTTTATAAGCTTTCTAGGAGCTTAAGTGAGCTTAAGAGTCCAATACAACAGATACTAACAACATTAAACTAAGATGAGATTTTTGAATTTTTGAAAATGCACAAACTGAATTTACCAAAAGAAACCTTAATTCATTGATTTAGAAAGATTCAAAGTACATTAAGATCACTGNGCTCCGTTTGGTTATAGACTTTAACACAAGGACCAATATGCTAATTTGGATTTAGGGGGAGCAAAATTGCCAACCTTCCAAAGTATCGTTCGAAGGGTGAATTTCTGTCCAATGGAATACACAAGGACCATGGTGATAATTTTCCATTTTGAAATCTTCCCATGGCATAATCTGCCAACTTTGAAACTGATGACCAATCTTGTAATTTCACAAACTTTTCACCCAAGATATTTTTGCCATGTTTCACTAATAACAAGGACCATAAATTGTTATTTTCCAAAAGATTAACCCAGGGCTATTTTGACACTTGCAAAGTTCAGGGACTAAACTTGTAAATTTTGAACTTTCATCAAAGACAATAACAACTGTGATTTCAAGAACTTGGTTGACTTTTCTTTCAAAATTAATGCTTAGGACTAGATATTGACAAGTTGAAAGTTGAGGGACTGAAACTGTCCAATTTGTGCAAACTTTATTCATTTTCATTTTGTTTTCTAAATTTTTGCACTAAAACATATTAAAACACAAACCCTGGGATTTTAACTATTTTGAGCATTATTGATTGGGTGTTTTTGGATGTTTTGGCAGTTCAGATTAGGTAAAAATGATGAGTATTTACACACTCATCAGTAGGATGCGGATTCATTAGAATAACTTGTTAGAATATATTAGAATGAGGTTCAGCAGTTATTGCTGGTTATCGTGGTTTAATTAGAGGTTGCGGATTCGTTAGAATAACTTGTTAGAATAGATTAGAATGAGGTTCAGCAGTAATTGCTTGTTATCATGGTTTAATTAGTTGGATGCAGATTCATTAGAATAACATCTTAGAATAGATAAGAATGAGGTTCATCAGTGATTGCTTGTTATCATGGTTTAATTAGTAGGATGCTGATTCATTAGAATAACTTGTTAGAAGAGATTAGAATGAGGTTCATCAGTGATTTCTTGTTATCATGGTTTAATTAGTTGGATGCGGATTCATTAGAATAACTTGTTAGAATAGATAAGAATGAGGTTCATCAATGATTGCTTGTAATCATGCTTTAATTAGTAGGATGCGGTAGAATAACTTGTTATTATAGATTAGGATGAGGTTCAGTAGTTATTACTTGTTATCAATTTTATTTGTCTTGTGTTATGTGTTTTTGGTTCATCAGTTATTGATTGTATATATTTTTTTACAAATAATGATTATGAACCTGTTCCATATTCTGTTGGTATTGTTTATGAGAAGCCGGGTGAGAAGTTATGGATTACTGATATTCCTGATGGTGAGAAGCCGACTTATGGTATTGTTATGACCCAATAGTATTATCAACATCACACACTTATAAGCTTGGTGACACAAGAGAGATGATGGTGTAGAGAGAGAAAGTAAATGGAACTTGCAATATATTTCTCACACTAGAAAACACACACAATACACTCTCAAGGCACACCTCCAAATGAGGACATTTAGAGGTATTTATACTTCTATCACATAAGACACATGGGCTTTCTATGGGCTTAGTATGGATTGGATTGGGCTTGTCTATTACATTAAATATAAAGGCTAACATTATTTAACTACTAACCTATTAGCTTAGCCCAATCCACGAGCCCATTGACTATTCTATTACATATTCTACGACACATTACAAAGTTACAAATACGAGAATGACCATCACTTCTTTTTTATATTTCTTTAATGCTAACAATCTCCCCCTAAGGGGTGGTCATTCGAATGATGCTCCACGTGATTAGGTCTTCTGTCTTATTTATCTTGAACTTTGTGTGTCGTTGTAGAATAGTCTTGATTCTTTGTTCCTTTATGCTTTGTGATCTTGGATAAATGTCACTTGATCATTCTTGCCTTTGATCATCATCTTCTTAAGATTTGTAGTGTCGTCTTCTCCATCATACTCATACTTCTTGAAACGACATTGAACTTCACACTTATGTCTTCCTCACTTGATTCATGAACTTGTTCTTGACTTCTTGATTAGCTCTTTGACTTTGACATGAATCTTTGTCTTTAACTTGATATCTTTGTCTTGAACATTCTTGATTTTAGCTTGTTGAGGATGAAACATATGAGTATGAGGAGGTGAAGATGTTGATGTTCATGGTGATGAATGGTTCTCCGGGACATCGGTTTTCATAGGTACCTGCAAAACAAATTGCTTGACATATATGCGTGGTTAGTCCCGGCGTTTAGTGTTTAGATATCTCAAGCGGATACATCCTAAGTTGCTGGTGACGCTCTTCGAATACCCTAGAATGGATGCATCAATGATGCTAACAACGTTTTTCGAATACTCTTAGAACGGATGTTGCCTAACATGTTAACATAACGCTTTTGATATCTTCACACTTGCCATTCCTAAATCCGGATGCTCGAAAGCTGGACAACGGAAATAGGTGAGCCGCTGGAGTACACCTAAGTATCACTCCACGACTGTAGACCGTTTGATGCGCAGTAACCACCATGATGTAAGTGGCAAGATCCGTAGATCTCATAAAAGACTCTTTCAACTTGTGCTCTTTTTGGAAAACACAAGTGTATAAATAGGAAAGTGTATCCTAAGAGATCTTTTGATGAATCTCATGGCTCTAGACTCGATTAAGTGCGTTTTCGTTTTAGTCGTCGGAGGCATGGAGCAGAAGGCCTCCTTTTCAATATCAACACATCTCAGTGTGAGAGGTCAATAGATTATGCAAGGTTCTCCGTGAGAAATGAAACAAATACCTTTTAAGAGATATCTGAGTGGCTAGGAGGAGTTGTGCAGCGCGTCACTGGGTCCATGATGTCTTGTCTTCAATATCAGTATCAACTATATGAATACCGATAGCAGATGTATTGACCCGGTTTCTGACCTAAGTTTTCATGGAGGGCTATTTCTTTTCACCCTTTTATTTAACTTTTCTTTTTAATTCTTCAACCCCTTCTTTCTCCGTTCTCATTTTACTCCTTTTTTTTCAATCATACCTAAGGACTTCTAATTCTACTCTACTTGAATTGTCCTTTGGTAGATCCCTCCGGCTCTGGCGGATCATAGGACATAAACCTAACCATAATCACCTTATTACTCCATGATTATCCTAGGTTCATTGATCACATACCATAAAACCTTTTGTGGAAATCTCTCAAACTGTTTATGAATATAAAACACATTTTGTTAACACTTCGAGAGTTTTGCATTTTCTGAAATACTCCCCCTTCACATGTGCTCATGAGTTTTTAATATGAATTTGCACATGTTGGGTAGAGCTCGCACTTTTGAATTGATCGACTTTCAGTGAACATGACCGATTCGAGACACGCTTACATCACTAGTTAGACTACCTTGAAGTTATTACCCTGCCTGGTCAAGTCCATCGAAAGTTTCTCGAATTGGTACATTCTACTTGGACATAGTCCTTTTGATTACAGACATTTAAACTTCGTCAATTCGTTGGTTAGATCTGAGTCGAGCTCTTTTGAGATTCTATAACGATCTTTAAACATTTTTGATCACATATTAATCACGTTGTCTCCCCCTCAAAAATAGCATATGGTGATATTTTTTATATCAACTGATTAATTGAAAGGCTTTTGGAGATATAGATGGAATTGTTTTAGCATGAAATCGGAACATTTTTTTTATACTCCCCCTTAATAAAAGCATATTTCAATTTGAAATTTGAAAATCAATTAACGGGTTGGAGGGAGTTTTCTTTTTTGAAATGCGAGTTATGTACTGAAATGTACACAAGTCTTTTTGTGAAAACAAGTTTTTGCTTGAAATCTTTTCGTTTATTTATACTCGAACCTTTTTGAAAAGAATTTCGTTTTTGAAAATACGAATCTTGATCTGAAATGATCAAAAATCATCATTTAAGTGCGGGTTTCGTACTGAAGTATACGAAAGCCATTGTGAAGAAAACTTTGAGGAACGACATGTTTTGAAAATCATTTAAGAGAACTCTCGCTCAAGCATCTGTACATGTCCGTATCATTGTTGAATGACATTTCTAGATGCGTACAGAATATCGATTATACGAGAGACATGTCGTGAGAAGAATATTTTTGGATTTTTCGATTTTATATTGTTTTTGTATTTTTTAAAATTTTCTAATGTTGTTGGATTTTTGAAATTTTCTATTTTTTTATTTTGTTTTTGTTGGTTTTTCAACTTTTGTATTTTGTTTTTCAAAAATATTTACAGCGAAGCGGTTTAGAAAACACTTTTCAAGAAGATTCGAAAAGACGTTCTAACTCCTCAGGGGTTAGGCTTCGCATGCCAATTCGTCGAACTAAATCATCAAACCTTTCTTTTGGAAGGGCTTTAGTAAATAGATCGGCGAGTTGTTATTCCGTCTTCACAAAAAATAATTCAACAGTACCCTCTTCTACGTGCTCTTTGATGAAGTGATAGCGGACTCTAATATGCTTAGTCTTTGAATGATGAACGGGATTGCACGAGATGGCTATGGCACTTTTCGAGTCACAATACAAAGGTATTCTATCGAAAGTAAAGCCATAATCTGTGAGTTGTGTCCGCATCCATAGAACTTGGGCACAACACGCAATCCTGGATATGGTGAGACACATACTCGGCTTCTGCGGTTGAAAGTGCAATAAAATCCTGTTTCTTTGACGACCAGCTTACTAGCTTTTCACCCAAAAATTGTGCTCTACCTGATATACTTTTTGCTGTAATTGGACATCTTGCATGGTCGGCATCTGAAAATGCTATTAGTTTAAACTCCGCATCCTTCGGATACCAAAGTCCCATGTTAATGGTTCTTCGTAGGTATCAAAAGATCCGTTTAAACACTTTGAGGTGAAGTTCGGTAGGCCTTGCCTGAAACCGTGCTAATAATCAAACAACAAATTGAATGTCGGGTCTACTAGCAGTAAGGTACATGAGAGAACCAATCATGCTATGATATTTCTTCGGGTCGATGGGTTTACCAAATAGATCAGCACCAATTTTTGGTCAAGTGACCATTGGTGTACCAACAGAGTCACAATTTTCCATACCATATTTTCTCAGGATCTCAATAGTATATTTAGCTTGATTAATAAAAATACCACTAGAGGATTGATGTATTTGTAAACTGATTGTACAATATTTTGCACGACCAGGCCTTCGATGGTGATCAAAGGATATAGGGGATGTTGTGGTTGAGCCAAGCTTGTGTCTAACCTAAAAATAAGAAATACAATGACACTACGTTAAGTGATTGCGCAGGGTTTGGGCCCTGCGAACCACCTCCGGCGTGTGAATAAGTATTTGGTATGGAAAATTTAGTGAGAGTATAGTAAAGTGGAGTTGTTCAGATCGCATACCAGACTTGTGGATCGTCCAAGCTATTTATAGGAGAGAAAAACAGCTTGGAGAGTGCTTACACCTTTTTCGGAGATCATGGGGGCGTCCCATGAAAAGTGGCAACCGCTAGGGGTTAGTGTCCCACTCCTCCTGGTTTAGCGGGAGAGCTAAGGAGGAAGATGAGACGTGGGTAAGACTTGGTCTTCCCCATGTTGAGACTTGGCATTGTTCCGTCCTTACATTTCATCGAGGGATATCCCGAAGGGTTTAATCCTTCGACTGGCGAATTCCCATCCGGTAACTAAGTCATACATGACTAGTTTTACGCCAATGAAAGTGTTAGGAGGCTAGCCAGAGCCTGCGATTATGAAGGTTTCAAACAGGCCCGAAGGGAAGTCCTTCGACCTGATCGGAGGGTAGATTATCAAGCCCCCCAGTCGAAAGTGATGTACCTGTACGAAGGTACATTGCTTACGGCTCTAAGATTACAACTATATACAAAACAACAACATATTCAAAAAATTCAAAAGATACAGCTTTGCATATCTAATTGCGCATTAAATGCGGCAATTATTATCTAAACAACCTGTAACAAGAGACTTAATAGCACAAGCCTTGGTATTCGTAAATGTCTTCTCAAAAACCATATACTCATTTGAAATCCGGATGAGTTTAAATCACACAAACACGTGTACGATGCAGATCTAAGGAAGCAGCGGTATAAAAAGTTTTCACCCCAATCCTAGATTACTTTCGCCCAAAATTACACACAGTCATATTTTTGGATAACTTCTTTGATCAAAAGTACGACCCTGCTCTTCCCATATCCCTTCGTTTAAAAGGTTAATTTTCATCTCTGATCTTTATCTTTTATCATTATCAATATGAGTATGAACGCAAAATTTGTAATCAAAGAGCAAAAATGTACTCTATTAAAAGAGACTTTACATGAGTTTCTTGAGGATTATCCGATACCTAATAAGTACAAAATCATGCTTCCCAAGAAACATCAGGCTATTTTTGATGCACCAAATGGTTATGTAGGGCTTTATACTCATGCTTTCACTTTATCAAACCTAAGAATACCGATTCATCCGTTGATTTTAAAGTTTATGCAGTACTATAAAGTACACATCTCTAGGTTTAACCCATTTGGCCTGGCCAAGCTCACAACATATATCGTAATGTGTAAAGCCTAAGGCTATGAGCCAACACTAAATGTACTTAGGGGTTTTATGAACCTTTACCCTGGTGGGAATTGGTTAACCTTAGCAAAAAGGGGGGATGTTGATGTTCCCAGCTTGCTTTTAAAACCATTTTCAAATATATCGAGCTGGAAAGGGAGTTTCCTTTACATCCAAGATACAATTATACCTCCGGAGTACCCTGCTTTGTTGGATGAAGCATACAGATTTGATAAGAGGCGTTTCAATGATGAGCTTCCTTACACTGTTCAAAGGAATCCATTGTACCAACGCCTGGCCCGTCATCCAGTGAACGTGCAAACGTTCCCCGAGCCTGTCCTGTATATGGCTAGTATTGTTGAGCGCTGGGAGGGTTCACCGTTGGAGCCTGAAATTATTTGTGATGGAGAAAGTATGTACATTCTTATTTGAATAATTTAAATAACTTATCTAATGATATTTATTCTTTTCTTCCATGTTTGCAGGAATGTCTTTCAGAAACTTCGCTGTAGCTGGTAGAGCAAGGGAAACAAGCTTCCTTCCCAAGGATCCTAAAAAGGTTAGCTATGGGGTTGGCTCCCCGTCTGTTTCTGTGAACAACAACGATGTTGATGCCCTTGCTATTGAGCCCATTGCTTCTGCAAAGCCTGTCAAATCTGAAAAACCATTGCCCATAGGGAAGCACCACAACTTGTTGAGAATATCGCAGACTCAGATGATTCACCCTCCGATGAGGAACCTGCTATGATCGTAGGGTCCTCCGGCATAGCCGATAGGGTATGAAGTAGGAAGGGCATAGAGGCAAAAGCTATCAAGGCCAACCCTAAAAGGAAACTCTTGTTGCCCACTCCATCTTAGAGGACTACTAGGCAGAAAGGTCCCAAAGGTAAAGCTATTCAGTCTGCACCACAAGACCTCGATGACGACATCCATGGTAAGTACAAGTTATATACCATGTAAATATGGGTAATGCTTCATTAAATTAATAAATGTCTGTTGTGCAGGTTTGCCCAACACCAAGGAGCTTCCCAACGCCCTTGCTTGTCACCAGCTAGTGGAGAAGGTTACCCTACCTAGCTGGAGGGGNGTCTGCACCACAAGACCTCGATGACGACATCCATGGTAAGTACAAGTTATATACCATGTAAATATGGGTAATGCTTCATTAAATTAATAAATGTCTGTTGTGCAGGTTTGCCCAACACCAAGGAGCTTCCCAACGCCCTTGCTTGTCACCAGCTAGTGGAGAAGGTTACCCTACCTAGCTGGAGGGGAATGTCCATAGAGGAGCTATGTGATCTTCATGACAAGAGCTACACGAGGCAAGCAGTTCTGGATAATCACCTGAATGATCGTACGAGGGATCTGATCCATACAGTGAAGAGTGCTAGGGAAAAGATGGATGCTATTCTTGCCAAAGAAAAGAAGAAAGACCAGGAGCATGCTGATCTAAAAGCTAAATGTGAAGAAGCCATGGAGGAGATTGAGAAGAATCCGTTGGTTCAGGACCTGCGATCCGACATTAAGGATCTTGAAAAGAAGCTCAAAGATGCTCGTTCAGAATGTAAGACGCTTCGTTCGGAGGAGGCAAAGATGGAGGAATACAAGGAGAAGATTGCTACCCTGGAGTCCAAGTGTGAGGGTTTGGGGAACAAAACTCAAAGGAAAAGAAATCAAGCTCCGAGAAGAGTTGGATGGTTTGAAGCGTCAACACAAGGCTTTAAAGAAGGATAAAGCTGAGGTCATGTCGAAGGTTGTGCCCTATATCGCTATGGAGTTGTACCATNACATCCATGCTAAGTACAAGTTATATACCATGTAAATATGGGTAATGCTTCATTAAATTAATAAATGTCTGTTGTGCAGGTTTGCCCAACACCAAGGAGCTTCCCAATGCCCTTGCTTGTCACCAGCTAGTGGAGAAGGTTACCCCAACTAGCTGGAGGGGAATATCCATAGAGGAGCTATGTGATCTTCATGACAAGAGCTACACGAGGCAAGCAGTTCTGGATAATCACCTGAATGATCGTACGAGGGATCTTATCCGTACAGTAAAGAGTGCTAGGGAAAAGATGGATGCTATTCTTGCCAAAGAAAAGAAGAAACACCAGGAGTATGCTGATCTAAAAGCTAAATGTGAAGAAGCCATGGAGGAGATTGAGAAGAATCCGTTGGTTCAGGACCTGCGATCCGACATTAAGGATCTTGAAAAGAAGCTCAAAGATGCTCGTTCAGAATGTAAGAGGCTTCGTTCGGAGGAGGCAAAGATGGAGGAATACAAGGAGAAGATTGCTACCCTGGAGTCCAAGTGTGAGGGTTTGGGGAACAAAACTCAAAGGAAAAGAAATCAAGCTCCGAGAAGAGTTGGATGGTTTGAAGCGTCAACACAAGGCTTTAAAGAAGGATAGAGCTGAGGTCATGTCGAAGGTTGTGCCCTATATCGCTATGGAGTTGTACCATAGTGATGAGGTTGGGAAAGTGATAGCAGACTTGGTGAATGCTGCAATGTATCACGGGAAATGCACCACGCTTGAAGAGATTGCTAAGACCGGTAAGCCGATGGACTTATCAAAAGTACCATACTACCGCTCTACTCATGAGAAGGAGTATGACCATGCCAGCAATGTTCTAGCAGCAGCAGAGTACCCCTTCCTCCGGGAGGCAACCAAGGACCCAACAGCTCCTGTTGATGCGCTCCTTGCTAAGAAGCCTCGAAGGGTACAGCCTCCTTCATCCAGCAAAAAGGTACCCCTGTCAAGCCTCCATCAGTGAAGACAACTTCTAAGAAGCCTCCATCCCTATTGAACAAGGAATCTACTGTGCAGCCTCCTTCCCCTGGTGACAAGACTAACGTTGAGGAACCTTCATACCCTGCCAAAGCAAGTCCAGAGAAGCCTCCCTCCCCAGTTACAAAAGGAAGTCCTAAGTCCCCCATGAAGCATGAAGGCTGGGTTGTTTGCAGTTATTTGGCCCCAAGGGTGGTGTGTACCCTTTTAAAACAATTAACAATTTGTCCTTCATGGGTTATGACCCACTTCTGAACAATTATTATGCTTTCTTGCTTTTGAGGCTTCGGCCAAGAAAATCATTATGTTTATGCCTGTTACTATCTATGCTAATGTGTTAGCATGGTTTATAAATGAGGGATATATATATCCCAAGTTTATTATTATTTGTTTCTTCTCTTAACGTTATTGATAAACGTTGTTATATATTTTAAGGCCATACTAAGTACCTTCATGAACTGAACCAAGGGTTTTGGCAATCGTATAATTTGACTGCTGACGGAGGGTCGGGACCCACTCAATCTTTATCCTTTTTGTGCAGAGGGCTTTGAATACCCTAAGACTCTTAGGAAAGTTAATGTGAGTTGAATGTAACGCTTTTCAAGATAAGGTTATCTTGATGTATTCTTCGAACATTGAACTTTAAGTACTTGGTTGATAAAATATTTGTTGTATAAAACAAGACAAGATATTTCAAGGGAATGTGTCATATCATTAATTGGGTAGGGAGGATTACATCATTTTAAGAAATGAAAACTAAGTCACCTACCATTAATGCTTCTTTCCCATCATGAGAAGAAATCAATACATGAATGAAAAACCTTCTAATTGCGAATTCCGTATTAGAACTTACGAAGGATAAGGCAACCCAGGCTTGTAGGAGGGTTGCTAGCATGTGTACCCGGCTGCTGCCTCATTTACTCTTCTCGAAGTAGATGTAAGAAAAGTCCTTCGTTTATTATACTTTGAACTTAAACAGATAGCATATTACCTAAAGGATGTTACGAACTTTGATTCTTAGAGAGCAACAAGTTTTTACTCCTGGAGCACTTTGTTGAAGCTTGCTGCTCCACCCCCGATTCGAAACTAGGTTCAACGAGGTGTTTGTCTTTTTTCGGACTATGCGAGGTTGCACGCATCTTTAGGGCACCCACTTGATGCTTTTCTTCTCTTTTAGCCTCTAGGGTCTTTCTGTTGGAAGACATGTTTGTTTCCTCTACCTCCGCAGGTTCATCTATAAGTCCTTCGAAGTAACCTTCCCTCCCATACTCTATATCGTACTCTTCTAATTCTGTAGCCCATTTGACCATTCTCACTGATCTGTCGGGCTTTAGGAATGTCCACTCAATCGGTTTATCAGTGAGTACCCTGATGGGATGATCTGTGAAGTACCTTCGAAGGTACCTCATGGCATTGACAATTGCTAAGACTAGCTTTTCTGACTCTGCATAGCTTCGTTCCACTTTTGGTAAAGCCTTACTGACGAATTATATTGGTATCTGCACGTTCCTTTTCTCCGCAAAAAGCTTTGCGCCCACTTCATCGAAGGATGCTGCGACATGTAGGAGCAAAATTCACCTTTGACTGAAGGTGTAATCGTTGGCAAGATTTCCATGCAATCCTTCCACCGTTGGTAGGCTGTTTCGGCCTCTATTGTCCATTGCTGGTGTGTTTCATTGGTGCGGGCTTTGAAAGGTGATGGGGGCTTCCCGACGCCCTTCGATAAAAATTCTCCTAATGCTTCTAGCTTGCCTTTCGGACCGTGAGATTTCCCTGGTGATCTTTCCCTATGTGCCTTCGAGGTAGTTCCCTCTTTGGCCCTGATCTTTCGTCCAGCGGGTGGATGTTCACTCGACCGCTCTTTCTCGATGCCGAAAGAGCACATTCTTAGATTTAGCTTTAGATTTATTCTCCTTAACTGCACAAAGGTTTCTTCGATATCATAAAGGAGGTCTTCTTTTGTTTTGCTTTACGTAACCAAGTATCCTTCATGAACTCCAAGATTTTTCCCTAGCTGTTTCTCGAAGACCCTTTCTATCAGCCTGTTGTATGTAGCCTCAGTATTCTCTAAACTGACGGGCATTCTTCTAAAACAGTAGGTACTTTTGCCTACGTGAAAGGTAGTTTTTTCTTCGTCTTCTTCTGCCATCTGTATCTGATGGCACCCTTTGTCTGTACTGAAGAAACATTCCTAATGAAATTCAGATGATGCCGTTGTTTTCCTATCGACAAGTGACTTTCTTTTCGGCAAGCTTTGTTGAGGTCTTCGAAGTTAACCCGTATCTTTCATTCTCCGTTCCTTCTTTGGGTTGCAATTGGATTAGTGACCCATGGAGGGTTTTCGACTCTTCTGAGTATGCCTGCCTCCGTGAGTCTGCCAACTTCCTTTCGAATAACCATGCTCCGTTCAGGTGTCACATGGCGGGGCTTCTGCTTAATCGGCCCAATGTGTTTGGACTCATTAAGCTTGTGTTCCATATTAAAAGGCTTGTTGTCGATTGTGAGTGACCTTGGAACCCCTGTCATGTCTGAATATTGCCATGCAAACATATCTTCATAGGCTTTGTGCAACTTTTCCAACCTTTTCTTAAAAATGATCGGAAGTTGCTTTTCGATCACAACCTTTAGTTCGGGATAGGAGTTGTTTATCACAATGTGTTCCTCAGCTTCCCTACGCTTTGTTTTTTGTCTCGCGGATTCTTGGTTACGTCTTTCATTTCTCTGCCGGTTCTCCTGTACATTTTCTTCATCGTAGCTAGAGAAGATAGTGCCAATGCCTTGTTCTGTTTGGAACTTGACTGTAGCATGTATGGTGGAGACTACGATGCCCATCATTTGCATGGCAGTTCTTCCAATCAGCATATTATAGGGGGATTGGGACCTTACGATGATAAAATTGAGGATCTCTGTCCTTGTAAATCTCCCTTCTCCCAGTGTCACTTCTAGAGGTATTTCTCCTAGAGGCCATAAACGCTCACCTGAATATCCTACCCAAGGGAATTTTGGCTTCACTTGTTTGGCTTTAATCGAAGGCATGAGCTTCAAGAAGCAATGTTCGTAGATTATTTCACAAGAACTTCCACAGTCCATATAGACTTTAACAACCTCTAGGTTTGAGACTACAACTTTAATGACTACCGGATCTTTAGAGGGAGGCCTTAGCACTTCGGAAGGGAACATTATCTCTTCTACTCCGGGCATCTCTCTTTCGGAGGCCCTCCTTTTTAAGTTGGAGGAGTCTCTGTGAACCATTAGAATGGGAGCCTCTTGCGGAGTGGTATCTTTTCTCAACTGTGTGTCGGTGACCTTCTCTTTGCCCTTCTTTATTCCCTTAACCAGATGTGTCAACTGTCCGGACCTTACTGCTTCTTCTATCTGTTTCTTCAACTCCCGGCAGCTATTTGTGTCATGGCCAAAGTCTTCATGGAAGTAGCAATACTTAGTCGTATCCCTGTTCTTTCCCTTTCCCGTCATACGAGGGGGTGCCTCGAAAGCTTTCGCAGCCTTTTCTGTGGCTAGAATTTCCCTTGGGGATTTTGTCAGGCTTCCCAGAAAACCGTGATTTGGGCCTTTGCTATAAGNAGTAGCAATACTTAGTCGTATCCCTGTTCTTTCCCTTTCCCGTCATACGAGGGGGTGCCTCGAAAGCTTTCGCAGCCTTTTCTGTGGCTAGAATTTCCCTTGGGGATTTTGTCAGGCTTCCCAGAAAACCGTGATTTGGGCCTTTGCTATAAGGGGTAAACCTGCTATGGTTCTTGTTTTTGTTCTTCGACCCTTCCCATGAAGAGTGCTTTGCGACCTTGTTATTTTCCACCGGAGCCCCATTGGTAGATACTTCCTTCGCCTCTATCCAGGTGTACGTCCTTTCCATCAATCCTTTTTAAGTTTCTGGGAGGTCTGTAGATAGGAATTCTACAAGGTGGCGGTTTCGTAGTCCATGCACTAAACCAGAGATACGCTGCTCTTCGTGTAAGCCCAAGATTTGTAGGGTCTCGTCTGTATACCTTGTAACGAAGCTTCTCGTGCTTTCGTTTTCCTTCTGCTTGATGTTATGCACTGTGAGATGGGTCCTTGTGAACTTCTTTTGTTGGCTAAAGTGCGAACGGAACTTAGCCTTCAGATCCTCAAGGTTAACAATGCTGCCTGGTTTCTGTCCATTCCACTAGATACGGGCGGAATCTCGAAGGGTGAATGTAAACATGTGACAGGCTACAGGCATGGCCCACTTTTGCATTCTTATGGCTCCTTCGAATAAATGTATGAAGTTATCAGGATCTCCTTTTCTATCATAGGTGCCTATGTGCGAAGGCATCTTCAAACCGTCGGGCAACGGATAGTCCTCAATCCACCTTACGAAAGGTGTCGCGGGACCCGTAGGCTCTGGGTATAAACAGTTGTAAAGGGGCATGTTCATGGGGACGGTGTTGTATGGATTATGAGGAGGAGGTACCCCCGAAGGGGTCTGATTAGGATAAGGTGGGTAAGGTGTCCCCATGTTGACAGGGTAGCCGTTGTACATAGTGTATGAGGGGTACACCATTGGCTGTCCGTAGGGCATAGTAGTTTGTGGGAACTGGTGGTTGCTAGGCTGTACGTTTGTGGAAGGATAAGGGTTTTGAGGATAATTAGGAGTTTGAAACGGGGGATACATACCATTGGGAGGAAGGCTTCCTCCCATGTTGAATGAAGACGGATGGCCTCCCACACCAGATGCGTGAGAAGGCTGTAGTGGAACCCCTACTTCGGTTCTCCCCAGGTGTGCGGCTAGCAATGGAGGTAGGTTTACCTCCGAGGCTTCCCTTCGTTGACTCCTCCCATTAGAGCCTTCGGCCATAGTTCCCTCTCTCCTCGTGGGGGGGGGGTCTTTTAGGAACCCCATCAAAACCAACAGACCTTCCTCCGGTCTTTCTACCAGCTGGGGACCCAATGCGTAAGATTGGGTGAGTAGCCCCGGGAACCGAAGGCCTCGGCTCCATTTCTATTTCCTCGTCATACTCATCACTAGAGTATTCTAACTCCCTTCTCATCTCTGTGTTTCGAACTTGTCTCTTTAGAGCCCTTAGCAAGGATTCTAACTTTTCGTAGTTAGCCTCAACGAAGGCAGGGCTGATGACAGGTTCTGGGTTGGCTGATGTTGATGCATGGTGGTTGGGCGTTGTTTCAGGGTGTGAGCATGTGGTAAAGGTGGATGCCATAATTGGCGGAAGGTTGTTAGCGTCAGTTACGGGTAATGGGGTTAGAGTCGAGAATCCCGGTGGGAGTGTAACTTCTCTTTTTGGATTCACGCCGAAAAAGTAGTGGATGTGTTTGACTGGTTATTAGCTTGGAATAACGAGACCAATTGTAGCGGGTCCCACGGATGGCGCCACTGATTGTACAATATTTTGCACGACCAGAACTTCGATGGTAATCAAAGGATATAGGGGATGTTGTGGTTGAGCCAAGCTTGTGTCTAACCTGAAAATAAGAAATACAAAGACACTACGTTAAGTGATTGCGCAGGGGTTGGGCCCTGCGAACCACTTCCGGCGTGTGAATAAGTATTTGGTATGGAAAATTTAGTGAGAGTATAGTAAAGTGGAGGTGTTCAGATCGCATACCAGACTTGTGGATCGTCTAAGCTATTTATAGGAGAGAAAAACAACATGGAGAGTGCTTACACCTTTTTCGGAGGTCATGGGGGCGTCCCATGATAAGTGGCAACCGCTAGGGGTTAGTGTCCCACTCCTCCTGGTTTAGCAGGAGAGCTAAGGAGGAAGATGAGACGTGGGTAAGACTTGGTCTTCCCCATGTTGAGACTTAGCTTTGTTCCATCCTAACATTTCATCGAGGGATACCCCGAAGGGTTTAATCCTTCGACTGGCGAATTCCCATCTGGTAACTAAGTCATAGATGACTAGTTTTACGCCAATGAAAGTGTTAGGAGGCTAGCCAGAGCCTGCGATTATGTAGGTTTCGAACAGGCCCGAAGGGGAGTCCTTCGACCTGATCGGAGGGTACATTATCATAAACCAAGAAAGAAGTTTAGTTCCCCCATCATGGACATTTCAAATTTACTTTTCATGATATTTTCAAAATATTTTGAATGGTTTGGATTGGTTGATCCAAAAATAATGTCGTCCACGTAAATTTGAACGATCAAAATGTCATCTTTGTATTTTCTTGTAAACAAGGTAGGATCAACCGTTCCTTTGGTGAAATTGTTTTTGAGCAAGAAAGATGAGAGTTCGTCATACCATGCTCTTGGAGCTTGTTTTAAACCGTAGATGGCTTTCTTAAGCTTGTAGACGTAGTCTGGATGTTCCATCATAACGAATCCTTAGGGCTGACTCACATACACTTCTTCTTTTAGAGTTCCATTCAAGAACGCAGTCTTGATGTCCATCTGATATATTGTGTTGCTTTTGTGAGCTGCATAGGGCTAACAAAATCCTGGCTGCTTCAAGTCTTGCTACTGGCGCGAATGATTCTTCAAAATCTATCCCTTCTTCTTGTCTAAATCCTTTAGCCACAAGACGAGCTTTGTTGCGAATTACAGTCATTTCTTTATCCGTTTTGTTCTTCCATAACCATTTGAGATCAATAACAAGTTTGTCAATTGGTCTTGGAACTAATTCCCACTGTCATGTAACTGGTATTGAAGAATTTCCTCCTGCATCGCTTCTATCCATGCGCTTTCTGCCATTGCCTCCCAAATGTTCTTTGGTTCTTTTAGGCTTATTGAGCAAATGTAAATGCACAATTCGAGGTCTGTGGCAAGTTGTCTTCTCATCTAAACTGGCCTTGAAGGTTCACCAATAACTTGTTCAATTGGATGGTCTTTAGTCCATTTGAGTGTAGAAGGGTACCTTGGGTTTAACGTATGCATGTTAGATGGTTCTTGTAACCTTGAAGATGATTCAGCAGAATCCGTAGCAAACGGGTTTACGAATACTTCTTCTTCTAACGCAGCATCGTTTTGATTATGTGTTATTTCTTCTTGAATTGGTGTATTTTGGTTTTGCTCATCAACTCTTGGTAGAAGAATTTCAAGTACTGGAGTTTCTGGAATAGATGTAGATGAGTCTGTTGGAGTTGGTGCGACAGCTTCAACTGTTGTAGATGCATCTTCTGGTGGTGGTGGTGGTTGATGGTTTTGAGCGGATGCAGGGGAATGATATTAAGATTCATTTGTCGAAGTTCCACCATAGTATTCATCAAACATTAACTCGAAGAAGTCTTCCAGTTCTTGTTCTACGGGTTTTTTAGTGTTTGTTGATTGAGCTCTTTGAGGTACGAGTCCTGAACTAATGTGTCCAGAAGTCCGTATTTTTGGTGCGGGTCCTAATCTGGTTTGATTAGAAGCCATTGGATTAAGCGCGGGTTCTAGAGGGAGTCTCTCAGAAGCCACTTGTGAAATCTCGTCAAACTTCACATTCATCGTCTCCATTACCCTTTTTGTTCTTCTGTTATACACCCTGAATGCCCTCGAGTTTTCAGAGTATCCAATGAAGATTCCAATATCACCCTTAGCTTTCAGCTTCCCTAGATCTTCTCTGTCGTTCGTCGGATAGCACAGAGCGCCAAACACGTGAAGATAAGAGATATCAGATTTCCNCTCTTTGAGGTACGAGTCCTGAACTAATGTGTCCAGAAGTCTGTATTTTTGGTGCGGGTCCTAATATGGTTTGATTAGAAGCCATTGGATTAAGCGCGGGTTCTAGAGCGAGTCTCTCAGAAGCCATTTGTGAAATCTCGTCAAACTTCACATTCATCATCTCCATTACCCTTTTTGTTCTTCTGTTATACACCCTGAATGCCCTCGAGTTTTCAGAGTATCCAATGAAGATTCCAATATCACCCTTAGCTTTCAGCTTCCCTAGATCTTCTCTGTCGTTCGTCGGATAGCACAGAGCGCCAAACACGTGAAGATAGAGATATCAGGTTTCCGATTGTTCACAAGATCATATGGTGTTTTATTGAATCTTTGATGGATAAGGGATTGGTTTTGAGTGAAACAAGCAGTGGCAACCGCATCAGCCCATAAGAATAGTGGTGCACTAGAATAAATTAGCATTGTGCAAGCAGCTTCCATAAGAGTTCTATTTCTTCTTTCAACTACCCCATTCTGCTGTGGAGTTCTAACAATTGATGTCTGATGTGTGATTCCAACATCTTCAAAATAGGTTCTTAACTCCTGATTTGTGAATTCTGTGCCATTGTCTGTTCTTACAATCCTTACTGGATCTTGAAGTAGAACTTGAATGCGCTTTAGAAAGGTGATGATGATGCTTGGTGCTTCGTCTTTTGATCTTAAAAACTTTACCCAAGTATATCTTGAATAGTCATCAACGATAACAAGATAATACATCTTTCCATTTATGCTTTCAACTCTCATTGGACCACATAAGTCCATGTGTAACATATGTAACTTTGCTTCCGAACTAGGTACACTTTTGGGTTTATATGATGCTCGTTTGCTCTTTCCTAGTTCACAAGATGGACATAGGTGTTCCTTGGTGTATTTGAACTTAGGGAGTCCAGTGACGATGTTGTCTTTGGCTAATTTTTTGATGGTATCAAAATTAAGATGGGATAATCTTCTATGCCACAACTATGACTTTGTTCCAGTTGCTCTTGTAATTAGACAAATTGGTGATATAGAAGCCATTTGGTTGATGTCGATAGCATATAGGTTGGTGCCGCGATTTCCAGTTAAGAGATCATCGCCAACCAAATTTCTAACAAAAACCTTGTTTCTCCTAAATGAAACTTCTAAATCTGCATCACAAAACTGCCCAACTGAAAACAAGTTATGTCCCAACCCTTCGACATAGTAAACTCGAGTGATTAAATAATTTCCAAACTGAAGATCTCCATAACCCAGAATAGCTGCTACATGATCATTTCCAAAGCGTACAGTTCCCATGAATTTCCAGACAAAGTTGATCAGTAGCTTTAAGTTCCCGGTCATGTGCTTGGAGCAACCCGAGTCGATGATCCAAAGACACATTTCGATAACCTGCCAAGAATAGAAGAAGTTGTATTTGGAAACCGTTTTGAATTTGGTTCCATGGGGTTAGGGGTACAATCCGAATCACACTCATTGAAGGTTGCTACTTGTTTATTTTGAAAAACTTTCAATTTGCCATCCTGGAGTATGAACTCTCTAACCGTTGGTATCCATACACAATACTTAAGATAGTTCCTAGGCATGCGACTATTAGTGGTGTTCCTAATTCTTTTAATTAATTTACCAATATATCTAGATTTAGCACTAGGTACTTTCGAAACGTTCTTCTGTACAGGCAAAACATTCACATTTTTAGAAACACAATCATCATGAACATCATTAATTAAACATTTCTTGGATATTAAACACACAGAGTCATTACATGCATTAGAAGCAGTACTTTTGACATTACATTCAGATGAAATATGTCTCTTATTACAAAGCGATAAATTCCTAGGGTGTTCTTCTACTACTTCAACTTTATTCATGCTACCACTCTTAGAGACAGGCGAGACTCTATTGTTCCATGTATTGCTCCTAGGCTTTAGTCTGTTGCTCTTAGAGGTGCTTTCTAATCCTGTAGAAGGTAAGGCACACGCATTAGGATTTATGTTGTTGTCCTTTTTAGCATCCCTAGACTCTTTAGAATTATCCTTTATGCATTTGTTATTTGTCCTAGATGTGGAGGCAGACGCAATAGTGGGACTAATCCTATAAGGGCCAGGTGCTATCACTTTTGGTGTTTCGACAACCGCTTTTGCATTTTCAACAATCTTTTCTTTTTCATTATTCTTGGGCAAGGGTGTTGGAGTGACCGGTTTTGTCAAATCATTTTTCACATCGACTTTTGGAGCAGGTTGAGAAATTGACATCTTTGGTTTTTTAACCGTTTTTGTAGCATTTGGTTTCTCCGAAGTCTATGGTTTTGCAACCTTTGTATCCACACCCTTTCCTTTTTGACTTTCTAGCTGAGACCTCAAAAGATCATTTTGCGCTTTCATGTTTTTGAAGGCACGCTCATACGACAATTTGTCATACTTGCATTCTTCGCTTTTCCGATCAAGTTGTTTAAAATATGACACGTTTTCTTTTTCAAGTTTAATAAGAGCATTTTCATATTTTGAAACAATTGCAGAGGTCTCAACTCGGAGTCTTTCATTGTCTTCAACAGAATATGTTTGTAAAATGATGGACATACTATCAGTAGACATAACATCTTCTAAGAGAGAATCATTTAACTTTTCCAAAACATTTATCTGCTCAAAAGATTCATTTGCCTTCTTTATCAGGGATTTGTGGTCCTTAAGAAAATTCAGTTGTTTCTTTCAAAAACGCTTGTTCAAAATGAATTACTCTAGCATTAATGGCGTTGATTGAAGGAGCAAAGTCTCTTTCAAGAATCTTTTTTAGCTGTAAATGAACCGTGGAATTCCAGTTAATCTCATTTACACTAGGCCAAAAATGACCTTTCGTCACACATGGTCGTTTTTGAACGGTCACACTGTGACATTTTTGCGCGACTAAATGTACCAGCGTTAAATAAACAGCCACACTTGATCCGATTTGTGTGACCATTTCGTAAAATATTTGTGACGCATTTGTGTATATATGTGACTAGAGGGTAACTGGTAAATATTTTTCCATCATTTAGTCACGTTTAATTTGGGACGTGTGACCGATGCAAATCAGCTCGAAACATTAGTCACGCTATAGATATACATATGTGACAAATATATGTCACACAATTGACCAGTGTGACCAAAGAAGATATATGTCACACGAGTACTTGTGTATGTGGATAATTATATAGTACAATTTTGTCCAAATTATATAAACGTTGCTATTCTTTGCTGAATAGTTACCACATTATGAATTTGGAAAATGTGTGGACACCAAATTCAGTTTGAAGGTTTGTCACGCAAATGTTTAAGGTGACATATTATGTCACAACACTTGAAAGTGTGACCAAATGCTCATATATGGTCACAAAACCATACAAAAATTTAAGTGTACGAAAATTGACCATAATGGTCCGTAAGTTAATATGTGCTGTTAAAGTTTAACGTGTGGTTTGCTGCAAATCCTAATGTTATGAGTCCAGTTATTTTAAGCCGGTCGATGTGCTATAGCTTTAATAGTCACACGATCATCAAAAATGTGTATCAATAGGATGTTTATGGCCACGTTATAAGGGTATCTATATGTGACCATAATTCAAAATAGTCACATTGTGAAGTATTCAGTGATATTTATTTATAGCACACTGGGAAGATCAGTTATCATTCACCTTGATATTAGTCAGATTGAGTTTTTGTGTCTAAATCTAGTCTATTTGTCCACAATATTCAAGCGTAGTCACAATTCGATACATATGTCACACATTTATGATAAATGTGTATAGCAGTGCTAATATTACTACTGCTAGTCAGTTAATCGGCTAGTACACAGTTTATGCTGGCTAGAAGTTATATTTTTGTATAATCTGGATCTTTAATTTAAGAGTATTCGCAAGTACGAACTTAACAAATTAATACAACAACAACACACACAAAAACAACATAAATCCTTTAAAGAGTATTTTGCAGCAACAAAAGCTTAAATAGGTTTGCAGACAAAAATAATCCTAAACAGTGTTGAAGTTGAGAATGATTTTCTTCTTTGCTTTTCGTTAACATACCTCTACAGTCGGTTCCGATAGTAAGGTATCCTTTGCTTGTAGATTCTATACGGAGTACGTTATATTTGCTCGTGAATGATGTATAAATTCTCATCGCCTCGTCATACGTTTCTTTGTAATTCTTGTTAGGTGTTTTAAAGACATAGACAACTTCTTGCCGGTTTTCATAAAACACTTGTTGTGCTTGTGAGGCTTAATATCGAACGGATCATCCTTGTGGCCTATAATTCGGGGTCTACAATGTACTACCAAGATTATAGAGTTTGCTCAGCTTTTTTTGATAAGAATCACATTTGCAGGGCTTCGATAGCATATAGGTTGGTGCCGCGATTTCCAGTTAAGAGATCATCGCCAACCAAATTTCTAACAAAAACCTTGTTTCTCCTAAATGCAACTTCTAAATCTGCATCACAAAACTGCCCAACTGAAAACAAGTTATGTCCCAACCCTTCGACATAGTAAACTCGAGTGATTAAATAATTTCCAAACTGAAGATCTCCATAACCCAGAATAGCTGCTACATGATCATTTCCAAAGCGTACAGTTCCCATGAATTTCCAGACGAAGTTGATCAGTAGCTTTAAGTTCCCGGTCATGTGCTTGGAGCAACCCGAGTCGATGATCCAAAGACACATTTCGATAACCTGCCAAGAATAGAAGAAGTTGTATTTGGAAACCATTTTGAATTTGGTTCCATGGGGTTAGGGGTACAATCCGAATCACACTCATTGAAGGTTGCTACTTGTTTATTTTGAAAAACTTTCAATTTGCCATCCTGGAGTATGAACTCTCTACCCGTTGGTATCCATACACAATACTTAAGATAGTTCCTAGGCATGCGACTATTAGTGGTGTTCCTAATTCTTTTAATTAATTTACCAATATATCTAGATTTAGCACTAGGTACTTTCGAAACGTTCTTCTGTGCAGGCAAAACATTCACATTTTTAGAAACACAATCATCATGAACATCATTAATTAAACATTTCTTGGATATTAAACACACAGAGTCATTACATGCATTAGAAACAGTACTTTTGACATTACATTCAGATGAAATATGTCTCTTATTACAAAGCGATAAATTCCTAGGGTGTTCTTCTACTACTTCAACTTTATTCATGCTACCACTCTTAGAGACAGGCGAGACTCTATTGTTCCATGTATTGCTCCTAGGCTTTAGTCTGCTGCTCTTAGAGGTGCTTTCTAATCTTGTAGAAGGTAAGGCACACGCATTAGGATTTATATTGTTGTCCTTTTTAGCATCCCTAGACTCTTTAGAATTATCCTTTATGCATTTGTTATTTGTCCTAGATGTGGAGGCAGACGCAATAGTGGGACTAATCCTATAAGGGCCAGGTGCTATCACTTTTGGTGTTTCGACAACCGCTTTTTCATTTTCAACAATCTTTTCTTTTTCATTATTCTTTGGTGGGATACCGATAGTTTTCATGGTTTTATGATACTCGCTAAAAAACTCTATTGTTTCTTCCACGATAGTCTCCTCAGCAATGCATCCCTCTGGTCTATTTCTGTTTCGCACATGTCCTTTAATAACCTTCATACATCTTTCGAAGGGATACATCCACCGAAAGCATACGGGACCACATAATTTTACCTCCCTAGTTAGGTGCACTGTCAAGTGTATCATAATATCAAAAAATGACGGAGGAAAGAACTTTTCGAGAAGGCACATTGTCACAACAAGTTCTTGTTGCATCTAATCTAATTCTTTCAAGATGATTTCCTTCCTACATATAGCTTTAAAGAAAAAGCAAAACCTGATAATAGCAAATCGTGTGGGTGGGTGCATGATTGTACGTATAGCAATGGGCAAAAACTCTTGCATTAGCATGTGATAGTCATGCGATTTAAAGCCAATGAGCTTCTTATCATTTTGGCTGACCAAACTAGAGAAATTTGAACAATAGCCTTGTGGTACCCTATAAGGGCATAGAGGCAAAAGCTATCAAGGCCAACCCTAAAAGGAAACTCTTTTTGCCCACTCCATCTTCGAGGACTACTAGGCAGAAAGGTCCCAAAGGTAAAGCTATTCAGTCTGCACCACAAGACCTCGATGACGACATCCATGCTAAGTACAAGTTATATACCATGTAAATATGGGTAATGCTTCATTAAATTAATAAATGTCTGTTGTGCAGGTTTGCCCAACACCAAGGAGCTTCCCAATGCCCTTGCTTGTCACCAGCTAGTGGAGAAGGTTACCCCAACTAGCTGGAGGGGAATATCCATAGAGGAGCTATGTGATCTTCATGACAAGAGCTACACGAGGCAAGCAGTTCTGGATAATCACCTGAATGATCGTACGAGGGATCTTATCCGTACAGTAAAGAGTGCTAGGGAAAAGATGGATGCTATTCTTGCCAAAGAAAAGAAGAAACACCAGGAGTATGCTGATCTAAAAGCTAAATGTGAAGAAGCCATGGAGGAGATTGAGAAGAATCCGTTGGTTCAGGACCTGCGATCCGACATTAAGGATCTTGAAAAGAAGCTCAAAGATGCTCGTTCAGAATGTAAGAGGCTTCGTTCGGAGGAGGCAAAGATGGAGGAATACAAGGAGAAGATTGCTACCCTGGAGTCCAAGTGTGAGGGTTTGGGGAACAAAACTCAAAGGAAAAGAAATCAAGCTCCGAGAAGAGTTGGATGGTTTGAAGCGTCAACACAAGGCTTTAAAGAAGGATAGAGCTGAGGTCATGTCGAAGGTTGTGCCCTATATCGCTAT
>LBNU01030793.1:29155-49079 GCA_014162995.1 Artemisia annua | reverse complement strand
TGTTGTAATTCGCCATACGTCACTTTCGGTGTCTCCAATGAATTCGCTTCGTTCCGACATGCTCATACATCTTTGACTGTGTTGTGGTTATGCATTCGTAGCTCTTTGTCTTTATTGTTGAAGATTCATGATTGTTGTCGTAGAATCTTTTCTTTAGACTGTGATGTTGCATCGAGCTTTCTTTGGCATTGAGATGTATGTATGAGCATGTGGATGTTGGTGTCCAAGATGGCGTTTGTACCTGAAATAAGACAGTTAGCAATAATACAACCGGTACTTACAGGTTTGAACTAGAATTCGTCAACAGCATAGTGTGAAGACTCCTTCTAATTCGCGCCAAGGCCGTTCCTAATCGGATACCCCCTAAGGAGCTTACACGGGCACAACTAAGTACACCCACGATTAGGTGAGTCGCTGGAGATCACCCCACGACTGTAGACCGTTTGAAGCCATCGTAAACACTAGGCGTAACCCACGAGGAATTACCGAAGTGACCTGCTGTCAGGGCTGTTAGATGTTGACCCTGGCAGGATTTCCGTTCAATCATTCGAGAAACACCTAAGTAAATCCCTCATGAACGTTCTAGGCAGATTGCTAAGATCTGCGAAGGACTCGATAATTTACAATTGGTGTCCATTGATGTAGAACAACCAATGTAAGATTACTAAGTGTACCTAAGAGATCTTTGATATATCTCGTGGCTCTAGACTCAATTAGTGCAACTTATGGTTTCCTATGCGGAGATTGGGGCAGGGTCTCCTGTTTCAATATCAACCAACTCTAAATAGAAGGTCGATAGATTACAACGGTTCCCCGTGAGAATGAAACAAGTATCTTTTGAGAGATACCCGAGTGGCTAGAAGGTTAAGGTGCATGCGTCACTGGGTCCATGACGTCTTTTATCTTCAATACCGGTGTCGCCTTAGCAACAACCAGTAGCATATGAATTGAACCCGGTGTCTGCCCTAAGGTTGAATAATTTGGAGGGCTCATTTCTTTTCACCCTTTTCATAACGTTTCTTTTTAATTCTTCAACCCCTTCTTTCTCCGTTTCATTCATTACTCCTTTTTCGAATCATACCTAAGGACTTCTAAATACTAACTATTGGTGATGTCCTTGGGTAGATCCCTCCGGTTTAGGCGGATCATAGGACGGTTATTCCTAACCTTAGTCACCTTATAACTCCATGACTATCCTAGTGATGCCTTTTGAAACCATTCATTTGAAAATCTCTCAAAGTGTTTGTGAATAAAAAAATTTTATAACACTTTGAGGGTTTTATTTTCTTATGAAATACTCCCCCTCCACATGTGCTTATGAATATTTTGCGGAAAATAACACATGCGGGAGAAGTTAGCACTTTAGAATTGATCCACTCTTAATAGACATGTACCCGAGGGACACGGTTACGTTGCTTAGTTAAAGGGATGCATTGTCAGTTTTTAGGTGACAACTAGCCCTAATAACTACCTTGAAGTTGTAAACATTCCATAAAGGAAGTTAGACCCGTCAAAGTAACGTCTAGAAAGAGTTTCTCGAAACGGTACAATCTACTCGGATAAATCCTTTCGAATACTAACGGTTTTTGTTTCGTCAATTCTTGGGTCAATTCTGAGTCGAGCTCGAGTGAGATACAACTTTGCCACATCATATTTTGATCATTTTCTTCTTCTCCCCCTCAAAAATAGCATATCAAATGTTGTTTTTGCAAACGATTTTGATTAAAATATGCTTTTTGAGTCTTATGGGGAGTTATCATCAAAGATTTGAGATTTTAAGAACGATGTTTTGGTACAAGTACTCCCCCTCAACTTGTGGATACTCATTGAGGTGAAATACTTGTCTTTTGAGTAGAATTGTGAAAATCTGAAAAGTTTGATAAATTCTACTCAAAAGTAAGAAGCCTTCGCTCCTTATCTTAGGATTGTAGCACTGAAGCGTACCACAGGGTCCTTTCTTTACAAGGTATGGGTTGTGCACTGTTATGTGTACACAAGCCTTAATAATTCACAATAATCAAGAATGAATTGGAAATAATGAAAGGTTATACCAAAAGCTTAAGTCTGAGATGAGGTCAAGGCATTGAAGTCGGTGAACTTTGCATTGGGCCTTTGAAATGTCAGGATCGGAAACGATGGACGAACCCCGATATAACTTTCCAGCCTCCTGATCTGTTCCCTCCGGTTGAGCCTTTCTTCAATGGCATGGATGAAGTTCTTTACCATTCTTCTTGTGCTAGAATTCCAACGGGTATTCTTTCCTTCTTTTACTTTGTTCAGATCGTCCGTCAATCTCCCCACTAGACCATCACGAACTCTTTGCAAGGTAGCATCACAGAACTTATGAAGCTCGTCGAACCGCATGAACCGTAGCTGATTCTTTGAGTTGAGGTAGGTAACCCCGAACTTTGGTTTTTGGAGAATCATTAGTTGAGATGCGTCATGTAGTTCTTCGATCATGAGTTGTGGTTTGGTCAAGTTGAGATGATTCTGGTAGCTTTCAACACCTAACTGTAGATCTTCTACACGTTCACGGATGATCAGTTGTCTGATGTACATGAGCAAGGAAGAGATGAAGTTGTACTGAGTTGACGTTGGGAAGCCCCTCATTCTTCCTTGAACTTTCTCCAGATACATATCTTCTACGTCATCTAGATAAAGATGTGGGAAATCGGCTTCACAAAACTTGTAGAGCTGTTCGTCTTGCCTCTTAACCACTATTTCCTTCATGTAGACATAATCAAACCGTTTATCTTCCAGGATTTGCATGATTGCGACGATTCGGCCTTTGTTCTTCACATCACCGGATGTACGTTCACGTCTGTGAGTGTAGCCGAGCTTTCGTCGTTCTGACCAGTTCTGAATTCCAAACAAAGCGTCTCTGTTGTATTCCACAATAGAGTTGCTGAAAATAGGAGCGGTTTCTTCAATGTTTGGAACCTCATAACGAGCAGCTGGTACTGAAATCCTTAATGAAGACTTGTAGCGATCTTTGGAAGCTTTGATGTCGTGTTGCAGGTAGCGGAGATCGTAGTTGAAGAAGAACCGATACGGAATTCTAGGCTTGTCAGCAAAGCCTTGAAGAGGTAAAGGTTTTGTCCAGTCGGTGAAGTACGGTTCGTTGTGTTTTCCATGGGCATCGAAGTTGCTTTCCGGATTAAGCCAATCAAAGGAGTCTGATAAAGCTGATGCAATGTTCTGCAAATGGTAGTCCAGCTCTATTTTGTTTCCTGATCGTGCCTTAAGAAAGTCACGAGCATCCTTGTTGATTCGCCTAAGTTCAGCTTTCGTCACTTTTTCCAGCTGAAGACCCGAAAGAATACTCTGAGCGTATTGTAAAGTGTTGCCCGGGAGTGGTTCTTCGGTTTCAAGCGGTGGATGAGCTTTAATCATTGTAGTGACCCATTCAGATTCAGGAGCCTCAGGAGCATCTAACCATGTAAAGCGTTTGGTTTGCTTCTTCTTACTCTTAGACTTGTCGGTCTGAGTTGTTGATGATATTCCAGCTTGTGGTTCAGGAGATTCAGTTTGAATGAATTCATGTTGTGGTTCCTCCTGTTGATCATCTTGCTGAAGCATGAATGGTTCTTCTGCTGCTGTAGGTCCAGACTTGGGTGCTGAACTTTGTGGTTTGCGGGTAGAAGTCTTAGATGCTGGTGGTTGTCTGGATGATGATGGTTTGCGGATAGACTTGGATCTTTTGCTTTGTGAGTCTTTGTCCGGATCATCGTCTTTTCTTGGACGTTTGCGTGTACCAGCGGCTTCTTTACATGATTCTGTTGCCCTCAGGGATTCAAGTAATGCAGCTTCTTCATCAGTCTTTTCTACCTTTTCAGCAAGTTTGGAAGCTAACATAGTTTCCAGTTGTTCTACGGTTAAATCCACAGGCTAAGTAGGAGGCCTGTTCGTTTGCAGATAGAAAGGAGTTGACTGAAGCGTTTTGACGATGTTTTTACGAATCCTGATGTCTAGCTCATTTCTGATTGGTTTCAGCAGTTCAGACAGCTCTGGAGTTACTGTAGATACAAGATTTTCACCCAAGTATTCTTTGGTGTAGTCTTTGATCATCTCTTCCATATCTGCAGTCATGTACTTGTCAACTTGAGCTTTGGTCTGCATTAACTCCTGTACTTTATCAGAGAGCTGATTAACAAGTGTAGTCATTTTCTTCATTTGGTCTTGAAGATCACCATCGTGTTGTTGTGGTGTTCTTCTAGTCCTTGAAGATCCCGCAATATGCTTTGCCCGTAAAAATGCTTTTGTTGTTCTCAAACTGGCTTTCTTCATTCTTGGTCTTTTTGCTTTTGGTGGTGGTGGTGGTTGTGACTGGTCTGATGATGATGATGATGATGATGGTTCTGCATCTTTATCTGATTCAGAGTGAGGTGGAGATGGATCTTTAGGTGGTGTACCTTGAGGGATTGGAGGTCGTTCCGGTGTTGGAGACCTATCCTTTGGCGGTGATGGCATATCGGTGTCGAAGAATTGATCATCTTGATCTTGATCATGGGGTTGATAATCAAGATTTTCTTCTTGTCACGAGTATTTTTCCAATTCTGGACTTCACTTGTTCCTGACGGCGTCACCTTGTAGAGTGTGACGGCATCACCTTCTGTAATCTTCAAGGTCTTTTGAGTTTTTGTTGTTTTCCGCACTTTTTCACTACGAAAATGCCCGAAAATGCTTCTTTTGTGATTTTCCCTTCAAAAGTACCTAAAATGAGAAAAGAAACGACTTTGGGTGAAATCCAAACCAAAAACATACGAATTAGGACTCAAACCGACCCCTAAAAACGTAACATTTTTCGTCTCATCAGGTAGTCATAGGGTTAATTCGCACGTGTATGGTGATATTGCTATCACCAAGTCACATTTCTAACGGCTTGCTTCCTAGGGTTAATTCCACAAGTCTCTAGGGAACAACCAACGCTAAACACGGGAACTAGAGTGTCCCAAGACTCACCATGAAAGTATCAAACAATAGATAATAGATGCGTAGAAAACTAAATCAAAACAATAACAATTTCATAACTAGGCTAACACCAAGAGGTGTTTAGCTACTCATATTCATAATTGCAGTAAAACAACATTGTATTATTACAAATGTAAACATGAATCGAATACAAAACAAGGGAATGAATAAACTTATGATTGGTGTATGAATCCTCCCTTGGAAATGACTTCTATGAGGCTAGAACTTCGTTCCTTTTGCTCCCTGAGTTTCTCCCAACTTCTGTGTGGTGAAAAGTGAATCAATAAACTCGGAATTAGGGCTGGTATTTATAGGCCCGACTTTGTTACGGCGTAGATGATTGAGTTGCTACGCCGTAACCTTTGTAAATTTGTATTACGCCGTAGCTTGATCAAGTGGTACGGTCGTAATGTCTTGATAAGATACTTTCTACGGCGTAGTTGCTAGGGTTACTACGCCGTAACTTCTTCCTTGGCCTCGTTAGTTCTTCTCTGCCTTAAATTGGGGCCTACGTCGTAGCTGGAGAGTTGCTTACTCCGTAGTGCCCTTTAGTGGACCTCTACGTCGTAGCCATATGATGGGCTACGCCGTAATCTTCATAAATCCTTGCTTACGGCGTAGGTAGATGAACCTTTACGCCATAGTCTTCATAAAGCCTTGCTACGGCGTAGGTAGATGAACCTCTACGCCGTAGTGAGTGCAGAATCCATAATTTCAACATATTTGCTCTTAAGTCCTTCCATTTTCGCGTATGTTCGTTCTTTTACTCATGTTTACCCTGAAACCAAAATAAGAAAAAATAAGAGTATATATTCTTCATACAAATAGAAAAGATGAGCATTTTAGGGGGAAATTAACACTTAAATCATGGGTAAATTAATATCCCCCCACTTGAACTCTACTTGCCCTTAAGTAGACCTTATTAGAATAATTTTCAAAAAGATATCCCCCGAGAAACTGGAGAATATGAATTTAAAAATTCCCTATGCTAGAATATATCAAAGCCGAACACCTCACAAAATTGGAACAATCACTCACATCTCTCTCCTAATCTAAGTGTTAATTTCGGGGTGATCACTCAACGTACAGTCATAGAATGTATTCTATGATAAGCTTGGCAGTTACACAAATCTCTACCACTAGAGCTAAGGTCGAAACATTTCTTAAAGGCAATATTGGGTGAACACATATAAGGCTTTTGGGTGTAGCGTTGTTACTAATATACTACACCAAAGGCGACAAAGGCAATGGTACATGACCGGAACGCCAGGCAAGACACCAATGACTACTCAAATCCTTCACCTAAGCATGATTCACAACTAAAGGGTAGGATAAGACATGGGATGCACAATAATGGTGTAAAATGAAAAAGAAAGCATATAGTCTTAGCCTATAACCGTGTTGCTACCACTTGCCGTTCATCCAAAGTCCAAGTTTCAAAATGCAAGAATTGGATCATGTAACAAGTGTGTGCCATTAGAGGACATCATGATGGGCATCTCACTTGGTCTTCATGTTGGCGATTAAGAACCAACAACTTCATTCTTCAAATATGACCGAAGTGGCCTCTTCGATACTAATTCCTTCAAAGCTCTTATTACGGTGCTATACAAGGTTGCACCAATGATAACATATCTACATACGAAAATTCACTTTTTTTTAATACAATAAACATATCCCCCCACTTGGGATGAACAATACATGTACAATAGTGGGTTTTCTCATGATCTTCAATGATTTGTCTTCAACGTAGGTGTGATTCTTGAATCTCTTGACTTGAACCTCAAACTAGAACAAGTGGCAACTTCCCAACCATAAACTAAGACTACACGGTAGGCTAAGGTGTATAGGTGTATCGAAACAATAATATGGGTAAGAAACGAAAGGATAGGCTCAAAAGGGTGTATCTAGGGGTATCTTGCACTAAAGGTGAGTGCAACAAAGGGTTTAACACGGGGGTCGAATAGTCAATGTGACTAATCGATAAACACAAACATAAAGATTATTTGGGTGATAATCCTAAAATATTGCCTTCTTAAAAAGTTTCTTCCAAATGTATCAAGAAATCTCAATACACTACTCGTTCATGGTTTCAAAATGATGTAAAAGCCAAGTTCTAAAGTTTACAAACTACCGGCACACTCATAATTTTGGTGGATTTGGGGTAAAACAGGAGAAACTGAAATAGGCTAAACCTCACCATGGTATTAAGGGTTAATGTGCTCGGCTAAGGTCTATTCTAGTTAGGTTCGGAAAAACATGTCAAAAGTTTTAAAATGGCATAATTTTTCAAAATAAACTAGAAAAATGGGGCAAAATAAAGTTCAAGTAAATAATTCTACTCCCGTCCCCCCACTTGAGTTGTACAAAGTCCCTTTTGTACATAAAATAAAAATAAAGAGGAAAAGTAGAATTAGAACGAGAACTTTCCTGAAATTCGCTCTTGAAAATGGTAGAAGGATCATGTTGAAAAACGTGCCTTCGCTTCGCCTAATGAGCAAACTTCAATTCTCTGGAATGACACAACTACCAAAAGCATAAAACCTAAAAAAAATAAAAAGAAAAATAAAAAGAAAAACCTAACTCACTTTCGTAGGAATCGCGGTTGCATTTAGCGTACGCAACAAGCCTTTTAAACCACTTGGTGTCCCAAGTGGACGAGTGAAGTCTCGTGAGGGTTTATAGGGAACACAGCCACAAAGTTCATTTAAAAACTAATACAAGTTTAAATAATGTTTTGTAAAATAAAAAGCATTTTTAAGGTTCAGAAGGTAGCTACGGCGTAGCTGAAATGGGGTGTTACGCCGTAGTTGCTAAATAAATCCAGAATGACACCTGGGGATTGCTACGACGTAGTCAATAGAGGAGCTACACTGTAGCAAAGACCTGGGGGATTTTTCTTGGTGCAAAAGTCCAAAAATTAGTTCCCCATCGCAAAGCTTCCTTTAGTACCTGCAAATTATTAGTACAAAACATACCAAACCAACAAAATTAAGAAAAACGAAAAGAAAAAGGATAATTCGGGTTATCTCCCGAAAGAGCACTTTTGTTTATTATCGAGTCTTTAAGTTAGACTCACTGCCACGCCCTTCAAGTAGGTTGATGTAGGACTTGCCCACGCTCATCCATCTCCTTCATTAGGTGCTCTCTTATCCAAGCGACATTTGTAGCGGTGCGTAGCAGTTCTTCTTTACCTTGACTTTCAATCTTGGTGAAATTTTTGTCCGGTCCAATTGAATATTTTACCACCTCAAATTTTTTAGTAATAATAGGTGGAGGTTTCTTGTAGGGTATACCGAGCAATTTGCATCTTTGTTGCTCGTAAGTTTCATCGTCAGCATCAGTAAACCCATCATACNCACTGCCACGCCCTTCAAGTAGGTTGATGTAGGACTTGCCCACGCTCATCCATCTCCTTCATTAGGTGCTCTCTTATCCAAGCGACATTTGTAGCGGTGCGTAGCAGTTCTTCTTTACCTTGACTTTCAATCTTGGTGAAATTTTTGTCCGGTCCAATTGAATATTTTACCACCTCAAATTTTTTAGTAATAATAGGTGGAGGTTTCTTGTAGGGTATACCGAGCAATTTGCATCTTTGTTGCTCGTAAGTTTCATCGTCAGCATCAGTAAACCCATCATACCCTTGTAACTCAAGGTAGTCAACTATTCCCTCAAGGTCATCATCATCGGATTACGTGTCCTTATACCAATCCTCATCGAGCCTTTCTTCAATTAAGTTGAGGATTTGTCTATCTCTATCTTCATCCGACCTCATCTCACAGTCTTCACTATCATCCGTGTCAGGCTCCTCGTTCTCCTCTTCATCTAAACTTTTGAATGCTCCTTCCAAATCCGTTCCTTTGTTAAGGAGTCAGTTCTACCATATTTGATCTTTACCCAGTCATTAAAAGTGACTCCTTTAACCCATGATAGCTCGCACCTGTCACTATCATTTGTTGATGTCCAATAGTGAGATACATTCCCAATACGTTCCTTTGCACTTCCGCCATCGCATTCGTCCTCATATGGATTACNTCGTTCTCCTCTTCATCTAAACTTTTGAATGCTCCTTCCAAATCCGTTCCTTTGTTAAGGAGTCAGTTCTACCATATTTGATCTTTACCCAGTCATTAAAAGTGACTCCTTTAACCCATGATAGCTCGCACCTGTCACTATCATTTGTTGATGTCCAATAGTGAGATACATTCCCAATACGTTCCTTTGCACTTCCGCCATCGCATTCGTCCTCATATGGATTACATGATGCCCAAAATGATATGTCGTCATCATGGTGTATCCTAACTTTTTTGCACCAATGCCTCTTACCACTATCTTCATTACTAGTTATGACCTCCTCATCTTTTACTTCATTGTTTGAGAAATAGTCATCAATGCGAACTTGATTAACTTCCTCCCAAATCTCCATCTTCCTATCCCTATCAACTTTTCCATGGACGATTAATACCCATTCGTCGAACGATATCGTTTCTCTCCATTTCAAATTTTTTCTAAATTGATCAAGAGTTGAACTCCATAAATGCTTGTTCCCTCGTAGTCTTTCTTCATCACCTCCCCCGTCGCATAACTCCATGTTGGGGTCTGTAACACACTAAAATTATATCATGTTTGGTTTGTTGTGGTTATGGATCAAATAAAGAAGAAGAAAGAAAGTAAGAAAGAATAAAAGGAAGAAGTAGATGAGGAGAGGTTTAGAGAGAGAAAGAAGAGAGAAAGTGGAACCTAGAGAGAGAATGAAACCAAAAAAAAGAAAATGAGATAAGAGGAGGTTCACCCTCTCCAAGGATGGAGAGGGGTTTATATACATGAGTTTGCCACTTGGGCGTGCCACTTGGGCTGCGGATTAGGTATACAGTGGGAAAAGACCTGTCCTTCTTCCGCGAACTAATCTAATTTTAAACTACGTATTACTAACTAATGTAACNGAAGAAAGAAAGTAAGAAAGAATAAAAGGAAGAAGTAGATGAGGAGAGGTTTAGAGAGAGAAAGAAGAGAGAAAGTGGAACCTAGAGAGAGAATGAAACCAAAAAAAAGAAAATGAGATAAGAGGAGGTTCACCCTCTCCAAGGATGGAGAGGGGTTTATATACATGAGTTTGCCACTTGGGCGTGCCACTTGGGCTGCGGATTAGGTATACAGTGGGAAAAGACCTGTCCTTCTTCCGCGAACTAATCTAATTTTAAACTACGTATTACTAACTAATGTAACTACTACGAGCTAAACAATGCTTAATCATATCTGGGGTGACCGAATCTTTCTTATACAAAAATCGTATTACTAACAATCTCCCCCTAAGAGAGGTCACCCTTTTGTTCTGTATTCTTAAATTCTTGCATTGAGATCTTTGTAGATTCTTTTGTAGCTTGTAGTTGTTGATTCTTCATTGATAATCGACTCAAGATGACTTCCTTGATGTATATGATGATCTTTTGTCTTTGTTCTTTGTTCTTCATCTATATAATTAGCTTCGAGTCATCTTTGAGTGTATGTGTCTCTTTGTGATGTAGTGATTATCTTTGTGATGTCATGCTTACACTTTTCTGGATCATGATCTTCTGCATCAGAGTTGAGGAAGCATAGTCGAAGCCCATTCTTTGATCATGATATCGTGAGTTATGATGTTGAAGTGTAAGCATGTGATGATGAATCTGCATCTTTTCAGCAATCGGCATCAATCATCAACTTCTTTGTCTTTGGTGTGATTACGCCTTTCCAACATGCCCATACATCTTTGTTGAGTAGATCTTCCTGGTTGAACAGTTCTGGCTTCTACTTTTAGACGTTGGTATGAGCATGTGGAACTCGAGTGATGGTGGTGAACATGGTAAGTTTGGTATGTTGAGCTGCATAGAAACATGGTTAGTAATAAACATACCGGCACTTACAAGTTTGGACTTCGAGATCGTCAACAGCATAGTGTGAAGACTTTCTCTAATCCTTACCAAGGCCGTTCCCAATCGGATGCCCCCGAAAGGACTTTCACTGACATACCGAAGTACACCAACGATTAGGTGAGTCGCTGGAGATCACCCCACGACTATAGACCTTTTGAAACACCACCGAACACACTAAGCGTAACCCACAAGTGATTACCGAAGTGACCTGTTGTCAGGGTTGCTTGACGTTGACCCTGGCAGGAGTTTCCACTCAATCATTGGGAAATACTTATATGTATTCCCTCATAAGTGTTCTTGGCAGATTGCTAAGATCTGCGTAGGACTCGACATGTTACACCTGGTGCCCTTAATGTTGAACCACCAGTGTATAAGTACCAAGTGTACCTATGAGATCTTTTGATGCATCTCTTGGCTCTAGACTCGATAAGTGCACATTGGTTATCCTATGCGGAGACTAGGGAAGGGTCTCCTGTTTCAATATCAACTAGCTCTAAGAGACTAGTCGATAGTTTACATCGGTTCCCCGTGAGAATGAAACAAGCTCTTTTAAGAGAACTTGAGTGGCTGGAAGGTTTAGTGCAGTGCGTCACTGGGTCCATGACGTCTTAATCTTCAATACCGATGTTACCTTAGTAACAATCAATAGCATATGAGTTGAACCCGGTGTCTGCCCTAAGGTTGAATAGTTGGAGGGCTATTTCTTTTCACCCTTTCTCATTTCATTTCTTTTTAATTCTTCAACCCCTTCAGTGCTTACCGAGACTTCATTTACCATAACCTTGTTGGGTTTGTTCCAGTTCTAGCTCAGTCTCAGTCGGCACTTTTCCCTTTCTCACTTTTCTCCTTTTTCAATCATTCCTAAGGACTTCTAATCTATCTATTGGATTGTCCCTGGGAAGATCCCTCCGGTTCAGGTGGATCATGGGAACATATACCTAACCTAGCCATCCTTATAACTCCATGCATTAAATTAAAGTGGTCGGTCTTTTGGTTTTTTCCACATTCACCATATAACCAAAATCATTGAAAATTCTCTCAAGGTGTTTATGATAAAGAAACACATTTTTGTTAACACCTTGAGAGTTTTATCATTTTTCAAATGCTCCCCCTTGACATGTGCTTATAGGTAGAAAGAAATTTGCTCATGTTGGGGTGAGTTGCACTTATTTGAATTGATCGGCTCTTAATAGACATATACCCGAGGGACACGTTTACGTTGCTTAGTTAAAGGGATCCATTATCAGCTTTTAGGTGATAACTAGCCCTAATAACTAACTTGAAGTTGTTAACATTCCTTAAAAAAAAGGAAGTTAGACCCGTCAAAGTATATATATCTAAGAAGATTTTCTCGAAACGGTACTATCTACTTTGACCAGTCCTCTTTGAGACACGTTTACATCACTGGTTAGACCAGCTTGAAATTATTACCCGGCCATGACTAGTCTTTTCGATTCACGACTTTTCATGTTTCGTCAATTCATGAGTCAAATTCTGAGTCATAAGCAATTCATGGTTTTTACTTGGATTTGTAAAAACCCGCGAAAGACTCTTAGCCACTTGCTCCCCCTCAATATGTGCCCATTGATTGAATCAATTTTGAAAAACTTTGGCACATACGGGTGAGCTTGCAATAGAGATCATTTATTCATCATTTTAAATCACTTGTTTCCCCTCAATATGTGCTTAGTTCATGTTCCAAAAAATTTTATAATTTTAGCACATAAGGGAGTGATCTTTTGAGTCCAAAACATCTTTATATGTCCAAAAACATCACATTTAAATGATGAATTCAAAGCTCAACTTCTGATAAAGGGTTTCACAATTGCAGGATTAAAAACATGAGCTAAGAAAACATCACATTCAATCACTTGCTCCCCCTTAATATGTGCTTTGATTAAAATCCAAAATCTTTAAAATTTTAGCACATAAGGGAGCGTTCTTTTAAGTCCAAAAGCATCTTTATGAGTCCAAAACATCACTTTCAAATCAGTTTTTATATTTAAATCACATTCTCTCCCCAGATCATAAAATTTCAAATCTTTTGAGATTTTGTGATCCCAATTGATTTAAATGATTTTCTAAAAAGCTTTGGAGAGACATGTGATAAAAATTTTAAACGATTACTGATTTTGAGACACTTTTTGAGTTTTTTACTGTGGCTGGTGCACAAAGTTTTTAAAGGTACAGAAATTTTGAGCACATACGCTCCCCCTCAATTAATGACCCGTTTTTCCATTTTAACATTTAGTAACCATTAATGTGAGTGGTAACGTATACGAGAAAATTTAAGACCAATGGCCACCTTGTACACCACAAAATCTCTTTTGAAGAATTTTTAGAAGAAAGAGATTTTGGGAAAACAAGACTTCTCTTCTTTTACTATAAAGGCTGCACTGAAGCGTACAACTTTTCGAATAATCCGCACATAGTGAAAACATGATAACGTGTTTTAACACAGATTTTGAAAACCGGGTTGCTATCTGAGGTAATAGCAAACCATAAATTAAGCGCGGGTTACAGTCTGAAATAACTGCAAGCCATATAGGCATGTTTTGAAAACATTTTGAACTTTTGATGATGCAAGAAGACATGCCTAAGAAACAAACTATTTTTGGAATTTTCTATTTTTCTGATTTTTATGGGTTTTATAGGTTTTATATTTTTGTATTTTTCTTTTTTGGGTTTTATAATATATAAAAGGATATTTGAAGCGAATCCATTACTCCTCATTCCCTTCCTGAAGACTTTTGAGTGATACTGGCATGAGACTCTCATGTTACTGGAGAATAAATCGAAACTGTTCTCTAGGGAGTGCTTTAGTGAAGAAATCTGCCAGCTGAAACTCTGTCTTTGTGAAGTGAAGTTCCACCACATCACTGGAGAATCCATTTGCCCGACTTGCAGCATTGGTGAGAAACATTCTGATAACTTAGATAGAAATACTCTGAGTGAACGATTCCTCAAAACCAATGCCTTTCTTTTGATGATAACCCTTAGCAGCAACCCTTGCCTTGTGAACAGAACGACATCATGCTCATCAGATTTCACTTTAGGATCCATCTAAGGGCAATAAACATTGTGCAATCTGGAGATGGTGCCAATTCCCATACTTAGAGATGATAGAATTGTATGGAATTATAAAAGCACCAAAAGGCAAGTGTGTCCAGATGCCTTCGAGTGGACATCGGTTGAGTAGAATTCCCCTTATAGTGACGATCATGTGGTTGTGGTTAGGATACTGATGTGCTTTTGTTGAGATCTCCTGAAGAAGATGCTTTAAAAGAATATTCAGGAGCAAATGTGTCTTTGAACGGAGCAGCATCAGGTGGAGCAGATGGATTTACTTCAAACGAATCTTTGACTGCAGTACCTTGATGTACGGAAGGAGATTGTATATATGATGAAGTTGATGAATGATTTGTTGATGGAGTATCTTGAGCCATTTGAAGAAGAACAAGATGGACCATTTTGATTGTTTGGAACATGAGCTGCGATGGCTGGTGGTACCGGTGTATCACCAATTGGCGGCTCAAAGTATTCATCAACCACTTGATATAGCAAAGATCTCCAAATCCTTATCGGTGGATGGTACATAAGGTACATGAAGGAGTGGGATACTAGTATACGAACTGAACTGGTTGGTTCAGAAGACAAAAATTTAGGCGCTGGTCCTACACTGATGTGTGCAGAAGCCATTTGCTCAGACAGCTCATAGAATGTAACGTGAATGGTTTCCAAAATTTGTCGGGTTCGTATGTCATAGATTCGGCATCCCTTATGATCTGAAGCATAACCACCAAATATTTCAACAATCGCTTTAGCATTTAACCTTTCCAGATCTTGGTAGTCATTTTGTAGGGTATAAAGAACTCCCATGAAGATGTTGACAGTATTGGGTTTGTGGGCATGCTTCTTTCTTTAGTGCAGTTGACTAACCGAACAAATAGAGATGGTGTACACGGTAGTGACACGTTTGCCTTGAAGAAGATCAACACCATCCAATTCTCTTTAGAAATTACACAGTCACTGACGACATAATCACCATAACCCAAAATTGTGTCAACCTGGTAGTTCCCAAATCTAACTATCCCGATAAACTCATTCATGAAATTCTTGAGCCCTGAGCAATTACTGATTGGTTTAAGAAGATGTTGACATGAGTACCAAACAGAGAGAATTAGTCGGTACGATGAAAAAGACAGTAATCAACACTTCTTAAACTTTCACCACCAAAGCTTTTGAGGTTCCTGAAGCTGTAGATGCCATGAAATAATCTTAAGCGGAGTTTTACAAATCTTGTGACTTAAACCAAGAGATCGATTCTCTCCCGGGATTTTACTAAAGTCAACAAAAGAAACCGAAAGATGTGATATGCGATTACGACTTAGAGTGAGATCTTGGATAAGTCACAATCTGCACTAAGTGTCAAGTTGCGACAAGTCAGGTTACAATAGATCCGATCGTAATGAGTCAAGTCGTAAGGATTAACCCACAACGTCAAATTACAATCAGACTGATTGAAACGACATAAGTTACAACAATTCACCAAGCGCAAGTAGTTAACAAATCACTAGAATCTCACAGCTGAGTTAATCACTAGGCACCATCAAATCGTCGAATTTTAGCCACCTCATTATAAAGCTTTGGTAGCTTAGCAAAGTATCATCTCACGCTTGAATAGTTCTTCTCATCTTTCTTCCAGCTGAAAGGCTGAAGTAATGCGTACCAAAAGTATCCAGAGACCACTTCCCCCAAGTTGTTGAAGTGATGCAATCAGTCTCATTATATGAAGCTCAAAAACCTGAAGCACACTTGTACCTCTTTTATCATCAGAAACTGTCTCTTACATCTCTTCCCCCACGTAGGTGGAATAATACACCAAAAGAACGATTTAGAACACTGATCTTCTCTGCGGTTATGACATATAACTTCCCGGAATAACATCAATTAGGAAGAATTATAGAGCTCATCACGTGTACTCGTTGTGTATTCCGATGTATGTCTCCTTCCCCTTTGGTATTTTTGATACTTCAGAATCAGCCACACATTATATGCACATACAACTTGAAATTTTGTGAGAAGAACAACATATGCTTAGTTGTATCCAGTGAGAATCAACTGCTACAGAAACACTCTCTTATGACTATCTTATCAACCCTTATGAAAAGTCGGCTATTGCTAAGACCACTTTGTGAAGTAAACCCGATATTCCCAACTTGAAGATGAAGTAGAATACCCCATTTTTGTGACTTAAACTTGCACCATTGTATGACAAAGAGCGGTGTAGAGACTTTATGCATCGAATCCCTAAGTACTCTATACTTTTCAACCATCCAACCATCAAGTATAAGACGTACATCACCTCTTGAATACCGACAACTTCGTGTGAGTTGTGACACTGAATGTGATAGTTATTTTGTGGCAATAGAAGAGAAGATTCACCAAAATAACTAGATACCCAAGTCATCGTCAATGTATAGATCAAAGGCTCGAACAAGGATCCCGAAGATACTAAGTACACATACCCGTAAAATTTCCCTTCAATCTCAAATAAACAATACCAAGTAAACTCTTGTGATCACTTAACATTCCATTTCCAAATACTTAGCCGAAATTTTTCTTTTCATTCTTGTGGTTGATTTATAGAGTGCACATTAGAAAGAGCAACAATCCGTGAAGAAGGGGATTCTTCAGAGTCCGGTTTTGGGAAAGGAGTACAAGAAGACGGATCATTATTCATGTGCAGCTTCATTATCATGATAGTCATCATCAACACCTTGAAGAATAACTGGAGATTGGGTTTCGTGAGTATTCTGAGATATACTTCAAACTAGTGCATCTTGCTCAATGGAGATGGAAGAAGATAAGCCAGGAGCCAACAGAAACCGAAGAAGGAGCTTCAGATACTAGATGTTCAACATTTGTTGAAGCTTGAAAGTATTCATCAAACATAAATCCCAGTCATCCTTAGTAAATGGAGCATTAGGTGTCGGAGGAGAGTCGAATGACCGTACTTCAAGCATCAATCATCATGAAGAAAGTGAATAAAAATACACTCAATCATGTATTTTATTCACTCCAAGTTTGCCATTTTTGATTGATGTACGCATAAAAACCAAAAATTGCATTAAAGTAAGTGAATAAGCATACACTCAAAAATTTCATACGAAGTTTGCCATTTTTGATTGAGTAGCAAGCGAATGAAAAATACTAACAATCAAGTATTTCATTCACCCAAGTAGCAAGTGAATGAAAAATACTATCAATCATGTATTTCATTCACTCTTCTCCCCCTCAAAAATTGCAAACAAGGTTGTAATTTTTGATTGACCAAGTGTATAAGAATTCGATCAAAGATAGGTAGATCCACTTGATGAATTTACGAACATGGAGGAATCATGAAGCGTGTTGTTGAAGAAGATCAAAACCAAGAAGATTTCTCTTCTTCCGAAGATAAGGCGCACTGAATCGTACACCTTTCTTGTCATTGATGAACGGGGCCTGAAGTGTTGTCAGCAGACACCATGTTAGGACCTGAGTTTATGGTCCTAACACGTAAATGGAACGACATTTACGGGATTACATTATCTATCTTGTTTAGCCAAAACACACGGACTAGTTATGTAATATTGTCATAGTTGTGAGTGTGTTAGGCTTTATATACCCCTCCATACTTCCATGGAGGGGTGAGACTTTGTGTAATTTGCTTTCACTTTTCCTTATCAATAAAACATACCTAGTTTTCCTTTCTCTCTCTAACTTTCTCTCACTAACAATGGAGGTCTTGTTCTTCCATACAACCCGACCTCCCGAACCACAAATCACCTAAAACTATGATCCTAACAGTGGCATCAGAGCCAAGGTTGCATATTGGTTGATTTTGTGGTGTCTTCTTGTCAAAGTTATGACCTTTAAACTTTTTTACCATGATTCGTTAACTGTCGTTACAATTTTTTTGGTATAACAGTTTGTACATTCATGTATGTATCTAAAGATGGTCAAACAGTCATGAGCTTGTCTTCTTGTGTCTTTTATTGTCACATGTTCACAACGTTTTGCATCGTAATATGTTTGTGACTGGTTTGTATCATTTCCGTGTAAAAGTGGTTAAAGTAAAGGTCCAAATATTGGTCTATCTACAAAGTCTCAAAGCTGGTCAGAAATCATCAAATGCTTCATCAGAAACTGGGAAAAAGGCTGGTCATAATTTATTTTGGTCGGAATATCGCCGGAAAAAATCGAAATTTCTTGTATAAGAAATTTTCGAAATCATAAGACCCTAAATTATCGAGAATGTAAATTTTCGAGAAAGTCTAGCCCTGATTTATCGAGATCACTTGGCATCGAAATCCCAAGACCCTAATTCATCGAAATCACGTTTTCGATAACACTTGATTTCGATAACAGTGATTTAGATAAATAACGTTTTCGAAATCACGATCTCGATAAACTCATGTTTTCGATAAAGTTCTACATGTTCTCGATAAGCAGTCAGAAAGGATCTCGATAAGCTGTCAACCATATCGAAATCTTTCTGCTACACTTATCGCAATCTTTTGCAACCAAAGTTATCGAAATCAAAAGCAAAAGAGAGTAGATGAAGATGAGCAGATATTAGACCAAGACCAGTGACCAAAAACCAGTATTACCATAACTTTTGGTGACCTCAGTTTTGACATCATAAGTCACACGACCACTGCCAACCAAAACAAAATCCAGTCAAACAACACATCCAACTTAACAATCCTAATTCCCTATCTATACTCCTTACGTCTCACAACTATACAAGATCTCAGCTTTGGTTTTCTTTTGTATCTCTCATGAGACTACAAGTATCTTAAAAGTCTTTATTACAAGAAAACTAGCAACATCATAGATCTTGACCAAGACTCATCATTCCGATATCTACAAGACTCGAACCTAATAGTAAAAACTATCATGGATCTTAAATTTTTTTCGAAAGAAAATTTTACAATTAAAGATCTCAGTTGTTCCCTCTCGTGTGGAAAAATAATTCCATGAAACTTTCATAGTTCAAAACACGAAAGGTATACCAACCATCATCGATCAACAGAAGCTCGTAGTTTTTTTTATCAATATTCGAACTCAAAAGATAGAACAAAAACCTAAGTTTTCATCCCTCTTATGCTCGGTTGAAACAAGAAAACGAAAACAACACCTGTAGAAACCTACCGTGACCCTCCAAAGGATCTTGATGCCTTGAATGATGGGTTATTGATTCGTCTTGAGCAGTAAACATATAAAAAGGTCTAGGTATGGTTGCTGAGTTGTATTTGTGTTCGGTCTTCATAAGCAGAAAAGGAGAAATGGATTTTGTTTGTGCTTCATTTGCATTCGATGATGATGGCTATCACTGGGTATTAATTTGTGATGAGATAAGATGAGACTTGATGTTGATAATGAGATTGGTTAATTTTTTTGTGTTTGGATCTGAAAAAGATAAGGGTGAGGAGCGTACAGGAAGGAGAAGGGGGCGGATCTTTTTAGGATGTGTGAGATTAGGGTTAGGGGATATGTGTTATAATAAGTGTTTTATACCCGATTTATTAGGGTAAACCTAATCTTGGATCGGGTTATGGATTTTATTATGGGCCCAGTATTATCATTTCATTTGCAAAGGGCTGAACAGTTATATCAAAGGTGTTGATACTTGGGCTTGCATTTTTGATCCGTAAAGTATAGACAAATGGGCTGAAAATTCATTATCTAATGTATGTTATACATTGTCTTTACTTTCGGCATAATAATTTGGCGAAAAAGAGCGGTAATTTTGGTTGATACAAATTTTCACGGGGATACGGATACATTTTGACAAGATCGGGATACCATTATCGAGTTCACTTAAACCGTCACAAGGCTAGATATGGGCATTTAACCGCAAGATGTGACTACGGCGATAATTTTTTATTATTTATTTGAGATTGAAGTGGAATTTCACGGGTGCGTGTACTTAGTATCTCAAGATATCGGGGTTGGTTGGATGAAGATTCTTCGAGATCCTTGTTTGAGCTTTTGAC
>LBNU01030793.1:8760-28811 GCA_014162995.1 Artemisia annua | reverse complement strand
TTAGGCAAAAATGTGGAGTGACTGGTTTTGTCAAAACTTGTACCGCATCAACTTGGGAGGCAAACCGAGTATTTGAAAATTTTGGTCGTATAGATCTAAACGCAGTCGGTTGTCTAACAACTGATTGGTTTCTATTCGATGGTAAAACTGGCTTTCCTAAGATTGATGGTTTTGCAAACTTAGTGTTCACACTATTCCTTGTTGTTTTTCTTAGCTCATGGTTGAAATCATCATTTTTGGCAGTCAAAGATGTTATCTGTTCTAAAGTCTTAGTTTTAGTATCTTTGATAGACTCACATAATTCATTACACTGATGTTTCAAAGTCTCATTATTAGCAAGTAAGTTAGCCACATTATGTTCCAATTCAATAACAGCGCAGTCATGTTTAGCTTTAACTTCATTACACATATCACACAATTCAGTAATACGGTTTTTCAGGTTTTTGATAGTCAAGTTCTTTGTTTCTTGCTGAGCTTTCAAATCATTAATCATAAAGAAATCACAAAAATCAGGAAGTTCCTGATTTTTACATGGTTGATTAGTCTGAAAACTTTCTTCCTTTTGTTGCATTGCAATTTCAAGTGAAATACAATGTTTTTCAAGTTGCAAAAATCTCTTTGAAAGTTCATTAAAAGTTTCTTTATCAACCATATCATTTGATTTAAAGGCATCAGTCGTCAACACAGAACTTAACAATTTATCACGTTCAGCATCCTGATCACTTTCTCCCCCTTTATGACTCATATTTGTTGAATTAGACATGGTATTGATATCAGTCTTTTCCAACAAATTTGTGTCATAAGTGAGTTTGATTTGATCAGTATGCTCCCGTTCATTAGAGAGCACATTATTTTGAACAGTTAAGGGTACCTCAGCACATGACAGTTGTTCTTTAACCGGTCTCGATTCAGCATTCATGCCATGGGTGACTAGAGTCACTGAACTGGTGGTAGTGTCAAGCTTAACATTCTCTGATTCTTTACTCATCGTGACATCTAACCCAACTTCCAAAGCATTACCCAAGTCATTAATACCATCACATGACTGCACCAGAGTTGCATTCACTTTGTCGTCATTCAAATGCCTGAGCTAAGCTCTTTCCTTAATGAACATCTGAACATCACCCATGAGTTGGATGAGTATATCTCTGAACGTGTCAACCTCAATTCCCGTGTGATCAGCAAAGCACTTTTTAGTCATCTCACTGTAATGATCATGCTCCATAGTGGATTTTGAATCAAAGAATACTTGGAGTTGTTTGTTGAGAACACTAAGAGCAGCCATGGAGCCAGTTTTGGAAGATATTCCTTGGTCAAGTTGTTGCTGCAATTGATCTAAGTTAAGAATCATTGTATCTGTAAAGATCTGAACATCTTGACCAAAGAGTGTTGCAAAAGCAAGTTTGTATCCCCATATGAAATTAGTTCCCTTAAATAGTACTAAGAGGTGTGAATGAAGTAATCGGAAACATTCTATGCAGCTTTCATTACCAACGTGATGCACTTGTTTTGGCTGTTGCACTTCATTCTCTTGTGAATTTGAACACAAAGAATCCCCATTGGCACACACATAATCAAACACGTTTATTTGTTTTACATTTTTGGGAATCTTATGTTTAATCATCTCGTACAATCTGAGTATCTCAGATTTGGCAGAGTCTGATGTAGAGGACATGATGTGATAGTGTACGGGATTTTACAATTCTATGATTTAAACCGAGAAATAGATTCTTTCGCGGGATTTTACAAAATCAAGAATAAACCGTGAAACAATGAGAACCTTGTGTATCGGTAAATGATTAGATGATTGTAAGATGAACGTGATGGTTGTTTGATTGAAATCCGAACAAGCCCCGAAACTATATCCAATATGCTCGACAATTCAACACGATCTTAACAAGACTCAATCAAAAACGGTGGACCAATATTAGCACAACAATTTAGCGCACAAAGATTTCGTCCCTTGATGAATAAATAATACACGCAGCGCGCCTCATAAAAAGAATAACGTGCAGCCCTTTTGTCAAGAAAAAAATAGGACACGAATCCCTTGAATATATTATCAGCCCACGCAGCCCTAAAGGTCGAACAGCAGCCCACACAAATCTAACACACACACTAGGCCCACGAATGAATATAAATTCAGTAATACCAAAGCCCAAGTCCAATAGGCAAATCAGAACCCTAATAATTCGTATATAAACCACTAAACACACTTAAGCCAAACCCTAATCACACTCCCACTTCTCAAACACTCAGCCACCACACTCTCATCAATCATGCGCCCCCAAGAAAGAAAATTGAACCTTGTATAGATATCACAGCAAAAACCATCTTTCTATCTAGTTATCGTCATCACAAATGATTCACACAGGTGAAATCTTTTGTACCTATTCGTTTAAAACTTTGAATCGAACCAAAAGAAGGATGAAGCTTAAGGTTTGTTCTTTCTTTAATAAGGTTCGAATATAAACAAGATTTCAGATCAGTGATGGTGTTTTCTTATACTCGAATCAGTGAGTATATAGAGAACAAGAGCTGAGAACGTTTTCCTTTTATTATATGTTTTCACTTTTTGATGTTATCCTTTTTATAAAATGAAACTCGAAAGTTTATGTTATTACTTATAGATCGATGAAGAAAAATCTCTTATGGTTCTTTTTAAGCCTCGATTGAATTGAATACGAAGAGATTATCTGAGATCTATGGTTGCCATATCTTGTTTTCGTATGAAACGAAACTAAGTAAGAATGAAACTTGAACGTTTTGTTCTTACTTAATTGCTTTCGGACATTCAAAGGAAGTGAAATCTTCAACACGGATCTATGATGTGCTAAGTATTTTCGTGCAATGATCTTTTAAGATCCTTTTGTTGACCATACGAAAATAGAACTGAGATCTTGAGTCCCCTTTTAATTCTTGTATGTGAAATGGTTTAGGATTAGATGAAGTTCACTAGGTATGTTGAATTAAGCCGCTGCCTGAGTCTAAACTAGGTAACCGCTGAACTTGCTAATCGCTGCTATTTAGGATCAAACCGCTAGCTAGATAAAATATGGGCAGCATATAGTTTAGGTGAGCACCAAGAATAAGTTAACCGCTGCTTAAACCTAACCGCTACTGGCTGAGCTAACCGCTGGTCGAAAAGCTAACCGCTGGACAGAATAGGTAGACCAAAAAGCTATATTTAAGGTACCCACTACACAAAGGACAAACTAGATAAACGTTGGGAAAAGATGTGACCAAAATAACCGCTATGCAATAATCCAAAACGGGACCACACTACACTGTCCTTTCTGTTTTTGTTCTTATGCTGAAACAACTAACCGCTGCCACTGTTTGAGAAAAACCGCTGCCAAGAACTGAGTTGTCCTTTTTGCTATAAAAACTAACCACTGCCACAAACAAAAACATAACTACCACGAAAACAGTCCACGATAGCAAGTAAATGACCAAACCAATCTGAAATACAATGTATATCTAACACCACTAAGTCTAAAAGTACAAGAGAAACACAAAATATACTACTCGTAAGATCAAACCAAGGAGTTAACTTGTACCATACGAACCATAATGAAACCACAAGGAAACCAAACAAAACATCCGAGAGAGATCAAGTCCCAAAGTGAAACCTTGGCTCTTGATACCAATTGTAACACACTAAAATTATATCATGTTTGGTTTGTTGTGGTTATGGATCAAATAAAGAAGAAGAAAGAAAGTAAGAAAGAATGAAAGGAAGAAGTAGATGAGGAGAGGTTTAGAGAGAGAAAGAAGAGAGAAAGTGGAACCTAGAGAGAGAATAAACCAAAAAAAAAGAAAATGAGATTAGAGGAGGTTCACCCTCTCCAAGGATGGAGAGGGGTTTATATACATGAGTTTGCCACTTGGGCGTGCCACTTGGGCTGCGGATCAGGTATACAGTGGGTAAAGACCCGTCCTTCTTCCGCGAACTAATCTAATTCTAAACTACGTATTACTAACTAATGTAACTACTACGAGCTAAACAATGCTTAATCATATCTGGGGTGACCGAATGTTTCTTATACAAAAATCGTATTCCTAACAGGGTCGCATAATGGCCAAAGATCGTAGGAATTCTGATTATCTACAGGAATGGCAACACACCAGTGGTATTTTTTTTCAAGCGTGATAGGATAGTTGGGTTGGCCATTACCTTGTCTATTGGTTAGAAGAGTCATACAACTTTTAGCTCTTCGTTGTGGGCGGCATTTCCTTCCGTGAAAAGTGTTTCCTCCTTAGGATATAAATTCCGTGCTTCGTGCATTGATACCAGATTGCGAGATGCCTCAATCATGCAAACCTTGGCTTGTTCATTCTGTTTCTTGGCATTATTTGTCAAGAGTTCTATCTTTGTTTCAAGGCTTTTGATGACTTCATCATGGCTCATAAGGCTTTTGTTAGTTGCCTCTTGGAAATTCTTTAGCCATTGATCTTGCTCCTGCTACTTTTTTCTTGATTCTTCAAGGTACTTATTTATGGTATCCTCGAGGCTTGATCTTCTTTCCCCATAAGGTTGCCGATTATATCCAAATGGCCCTGTACAATAACTGTTACCTTGGAATGGTCTACCTTCCCCATATTTAACTTCTTCTGTTTTTCCATCGCTGGTTTGAGCATTTTCTCAAGCGGTGAAGCTTATAAACTCGAGTCGTAGTCCCAACGAGGGTTGAACTGATCTCGTCACTCAAAATCGTGAGATATGTGAAGTGAATAAGGTTTGAAAAGATGATTTGGTTTTGATTATACTACAACGACAATTAAAATGCGGTTAAAGTAAAGGAAAGCAATAAAGTGACGCAAAGAAAATAAACAAGTAAAGTTGCATGTAATAAAGTGACTAAAAGAAAACAAGAATTAAAGTGCGATAAGTAATCAAAGCGACTTGAATAAGTTCACTAAATATGAGCTAAAGGTTTGTGACGAATTATTTTCCTTTCTCGAGATTAGTTGTCAATTAATCTTTTGAAGAGGTAATAACTCTAGACGAGTGATTTAATTGTTCTCCGGCTTTTGTTCTTCGAATAATAAAATCACAAGTCTAAATAATCTTAACGATTATTAATCACAAACTTTTCACGTCCACACTTAGCTCGCAAACCCGAATCACTAAGCAAACACGATTAAAACTACTCAAGACTCATTTAAAAGAAAGTAAAGCGATAAAGAAATAAAAGTTAACTTGGAAAATAAAATGAACTTGGAAAGTAAGATGTTTTTGGAATTTTAGACTTAATAAACAAAAATAAAAGTTTACTAAGCGAAGAAAGAAGAATAAAAGACTTGAAAACATTAGACGCTAATAAGGTTTTAATCTAAAAATACAAGGACATAGAAATTAAATAAGAAACCGATACTTAAAAGTTTTTAGAAAATTCGACAGAGTTCCGTTTAGGTTTAGAGAAATAAAGACCTCACTCGATTAGACGATGAGGGTGAAGCGTGCCTAACTCGGCATAAAATGNTTCAAAGGGCAATCTTTAGACAAATGGGGTCCTTCACAAACCTCGCAACCAACTTGAATATCGTGGACATTTTCCTTTAGCTTCTTCATGTCATGCCCCAAGCTTTCGAGTTTGTTGGTGATTAGGGTAATTCCATCCGAGTTTCCAGCAATGCTCCTACTATTTCCACCTTCATGCCACTTTTGAGAGTGGTCTGCCATATCTTCAATAGCCTTTAAGGCTTGAGCAGGGGTCATTCCAGGGATTTGTCCCTGAGAGTCAAGCATTTGGCGGGTTGAGATGTTGATCCCTTTGTAGAAAATGTTGACCATTTGTTGCTTGTTGAGATCATGAGTAGGGCACTTGTACAAAAGATCATTGTACCTATCCCAAGCTTGGTACAATGTTTCATCCCCGTCCTGCTTGAACTTGTGAATGTCTTCAAGCTGTTTTGCAATCCTTGAAGGAGGGCAATACCTTTGGATGAAATGCTTCTTCAGAAGAGTCCAAGTGTTCACCATCCCTGCTGGTAACCTATCGATCCATCTTTTTGCTGCTCCAGTCAATGTCGTCGGGAATACTCTGAGCATAATCGCATCATGAGATACTCCCGGAATGTTGAACAAACTAACAATGTAGAGAACATTGTCAATGTGCTCATGAGCATCTTCCGTCTTGTTTCCTGAATGGGTCTTTCCGTAGTTCCCTTATGAATTGGTTCTTGATTTCGAACTGAACGTCATCCCCAATAGCCGGCCTAACCAAACCAGGCCCTTGCTCTTCTCGTGTAAGAGCCAAATACTCTTCAAGTGTGAGGTTGTCAATGTCAATTTCTGCCATGGTACTTGAAACTTGAAAACAATCGTGATTAGAGAAAATAAAACAAATTAAAAACTTAAATAAAATCCTAATAGCTCCCTGGCAGCGGCGCCAAAAACTTGATGCAGGTTTTACCGACCAGGTTTTAATATTTATAATTATCTCGTTTACCTAAGGTCTACCTAATGCACTAACGGGCAGTGTACCCGGTCGTGTGAGGTATAGCGAGTTGGTAAAGCCGAGGTCGTCCCAAGAGCTAAGTGTATGGAAATTATCTAAGTTTTAGTGTCACGTTTAAAAGGGGGTTTTATGATTTGAAAGATTAATTAAACTAATAAAAGTAAATAACAAGACAAGTAAATAATATAGAAGAGAATCAATAGAGAGAGATAGTGCTAACCTAATTACTACTCTTTTTATTATTCTGATTAGTTTTCTATAAATGTATCCTATCATATCGTCTGGGGATTTAATTCATTTCAGATCAGAGGGTTAAATCACCTACATCTATCTTACACCTTGTCCTATCCAAAACTATTGTAAAGCCTTGGGTTCATCGGTACAAAGATGTAAGAGTCATTAAGTGCCTCTACTAACATGGACAAGTCTAACGGATGCGGCATGGTCAGATCTTACACCCCTCTAACTCCGTTAAGCGTATAGCATTGGTAGGTGGTCCTAGGGTTAATTCGCACGTGTATTGTGATATTGCTATCACCAAGTCACATCCCTAGCGGCTTGATTCCTAGGGTTAATTCCACAAGTCTCTAGGGAACAACCAACGCTAAACACTACGGGAACTAGAGTGTCCCAAGACTCGCCATGAAAGTATTCAAACAATAGATAATAGATGCGTAGAAAACTAAATCAAAACAATAACAATTTCATAACTAGGCTAACACCAAGAGGTGTTTAGCCACTCATATCATAATTGTAGTAAAACTAGATTGTATTATTACAAATGTAAACATGAGTCGAATACAAAAAAAGGGAATGAATAAACTTATGATTGGTGTGTGAATCCTCCCTTGGAAATGACTTCTATGAGGCTAGAACTTCGTTCCTCCTGCTCCCTGAGTTTCTCCCAACTTCTGTGTGGCGAAAAGTGAATGAATAAACTCAGAACTAGGGCTGGTATTTATAGTCTCGACTTTGTTACGGCATAGCTGATTGAGTTGCTACGCCGTAACCTTTGTAAATTTGTATTACGCCGTAGCTTGATCAAATGCTACGGTCGTAATGTCTTGATAAGATACTTTCTACGGCATAGTTGCTAGGGTTGCTACGCCGTAACTTCTTCCTTAGCCTCGTTAGTTCTTCTCTGCCTCAAATTGGGGCCTACGTCGTAGCTGGAGAGTTGCTTACTCACTAGTGCCCTTTAGTGGACCTCTACGCCGTAGCCATAGGATGGGCTATGCCGTAGTCTTCATAAATCCTTGCTTACGGCGTAGGTAGATGAACCTTTATGCCGTAGTATTCATAAAGCCTTGCTACGGCGTAGGTAGATGAACCTCTACGCCGTAGTGAGTGCAGAATCCATAATTTCCACATATTTGCTCCGAAGTCCTTCCATTTCCGCGTATGTTCGTTCTTTTACTCATCTTTACCTTGAAACCAAAATAGGAAGAAATAAGAGTATATATTCTTCATACAAATAGAAAAGATGAGCATTTTAGGGGGAAATTAACACTTAAATCATGGGTAAATTTGACGTCATCAAAAACACTTTTGATAATTAAAGGAAAATGTTTAATTCATAACAAATATATGAATTCAAATTTTTAACCAAAATCAGTTAGTTTTCACCAAATAAACTTTCCCCAGAAAAAGACAAAGATTCTGGCCGTTACAGGAGGGCGGCCCCCTTAATTGCAAGGTCGGCCCCCTTAATTTTAAAGGGGCCGGCCACCATTTAAGGGGGCCAGCACGCTCCTGTTGTCAGGAATCTTTACCTATAAATACCAGTTCATTCCTGCATTTTTTCCTCACCTTTTGCACGAAAATTTTCAGTTCCAATCCTCTCAAAACATCTTTCTAAATCCTTTGATCATAAGATTATAAGTCTTTGTTTCAAGTGATTCAATCCTTCCTCATTCAAAGTGCAAGAGAAGAATACTCCTTCAATATCAAATCAAGAAGTATTGTAGATTAGTTTTGTAGATTGTGTAAATCATTTGTAAAGTTGTGTAGTGCTTGTGATAAGTAGATTTAGGTGGATAGAAGTTGTGTTGTGAAGAGATAGTAATGAAGTAGTAGTGTTGTGTAGAAGTTGTGACTAGTTGTGAGAAGTTGTGAGATTGGTTCTAGCTACTATTAGAACTCGGCATTTTGCTTGGTGTCGCTAAACGGTGTAAGCAAAGGTGTGTAAGGTTTCTCCGCCAAAAAGGGAGTTTGTTGACATAGTGAAGAAAACTCTCGAGTAGGGGACTCGGCGAGTGGAGTAGGGCGAAGAGGAGCTTCGTAGCCGAACCACTATAAATCCTTGTGTTGTGGTTTGATCTTTCTAACTCTATCTTTTCATTACGTTTATATTTACTCTATATTTGCTTAGTTAATTAGATAGAATTGTTCATATAGTGCAAGTGTTGATTTCACATAAAATAGAATCGAAGTGTTTTTAAAAGCAAAGTTTTTATAAATTAAAAAGACGTAAAACTATTCAACCCCCCCCCCTCCTAGTTTTCCACAGAATTAATTAGAATACTAATAAAGCGGGTCTGGATTCAGGTAAATGTATATGGGTACGGGTACGGGTTATCGGGCTGGTATTACCAAAACCCGTACCCGAATAAAATATATATGAATACCCAAACCCGCATCCAAACCCGCCAACCCGCACCCGAACCCGACCCAACCGGTTCGGTTTTCAGTTTTCTCCATCAGTTTTGGTGGTTTTGCCATCCCTAACGGTGGTAAGTTACGTGACAAGAATGAGGAAGAATCATGGGGAATCATAGAAGATCTTGCTCTCTATGACAACGAATGTTGGAATGACCCCCACGATTTAAACAAAATGGTTAAGGCAATATCTTTGCCTTCGAATAATTCAAGCATTCCCAACCATAGGATCATGGAACTTGAGGACCAAGTTAAATTTCTCATGAAATCCTACGAATCTCCTAAACCTTCAAGCCAAGTGAACAAAATCACTTCTTCATGCGAATTATGTAGTAGTCCGCATGACACTCGTGATTGCATGGAACTTCCCGAAAAAGCTTTTGCGGACTACGCATCCTCGTGTACCGATGGAGCGGGGGAAAAGTGGTTCACTTTCAAACCTGAGCCAAACACTTATGGTGATTCATACAACCCCTCTTTGAAAAATCACCCAAACTTTAGGTGGAAACCAAACCAAAAAGAACCCCAAAATAATTCTTCCAACCCACCTAATCGTTTTCAGTCAAACGGTTCATCCTCAAACAGTACTTTCAACAATAATCCTTCTAACAATTACAATAATTCTAAAAACTTTGAAGGATTAATGCCTAATATTATGGCATCTCAAGAAGCTCGCTTGACCAAGTTTGAAGCCGATTTCAAACAAAAACAAAGTGAGATGACAAGTGAAATCGACACCATGTTGAAAGCTCTCAATGCCCAAGAATTGGGAGCACTCCCAAGTGACACCGTCAAGAACCCGAAACTAAACGTTAACTCTATTTCATCGGTTTCGTCTCCAAGTTCTTGCCCACAATTTTATTCGGTCAATGCTATGAGCACGTGTTTCAAACAAACCCAAGTTTTTCAATAAGACCATGAAGATAAGGCACCCAATAATAAGTTGGTCAACCATACAATTGAAACACCTCCCAAACAAGACCTCAATGATGAGTTCAAGGAGCTTCACCTTGAACGTTCCGTCATCGATTTCTTAGCTCGTGCTCCTTACTACAATGCTCTTTTGTAGAAATATGAAGAAAAGCTTAAGTTGGGTAAAAATGGGACCGCTTTTGTTCAAAATTAAATAAGTTACCTAAGAAGTTAGATGATCCGGGTATATTCGTTTTGCCTTGTAAGATAGGAAACTCCCAAGCCTTTGATACACTAGCCGATCTAGGATCAAGCCTTAACTTACTCCTATTGTTCCTTTATACAACACTCAAGTTAGGGGAATTAGAAGAAACGGAGGTGATAATCGGTCTAGCGGATGGGAGTGTTGCATACCCGGTTGGAATAGTGAAGGATATATTAGTGCATATAGGAAAATTGACGCTTTTGGCGGATTTCCACGTCCTTGATATGGTTAGTGACACCACATGCCCGTTGTTAGTAGGAAGAGGGTTTTTAGCCACCGCTAGTGCGATGATTGATTGTAAGGAATCTAAAATAGCGGTAGGAGAAGGTGAAACTAGGTCCATCTACGATGTTAAGAAACATGCCTACGATAGTGAGTAAGAACCAACACCTAATTGGGTAGACATAAATAGGAGGCCTTCTAAATATGGACATTGGGTTAATGGAGACTTCATAGGACCTCAACTACCATTCTAATAGAAGAATAATTTGTAAACCGAACACACTCGGTAGAACAACTTTTGGCTAGGGATACGGAATTAGACCCATTTGAAGATCCTCTAGTCTTTAGAAAGATGATTGAGTTCCTAGGAGTCTTGTCAATTCATTTAGGGATGAATAGGTGGAAGAATGAGAGTAAAAAGCATAAGTGGAATTGGAATAAGCCACCTAAGGAGGGAGATGGATCATGGCACATAAAGAGGACTTTATATGATTCGGATGGAGAAAAGTTTGATAAGGTCTTACCAAACCAAGCGTACAGATAGGAAATTAAAAGAGAAATTCGATCCAAAAGATGTCCTCGATGCGAAACTTACCCACATCACGTAATAGGACGTGACTTTGAATCTAGCTACAAGATTCGTTAATAAAGAAAAGCTCTTCTTGGGAGGCAACCCAAGCTTATTGTTTGTTTATGTGTTTTTATTTGATTTTATATATATGCTTCATCTTTAATTGTTTATTATTCATGTCTTATATAATTTGTGAAAATGCTTTACTTTGTTTTTGACTTCGTCTTAATCACATATAAAGGTATTTTACAAAAAAAAATAAGTATAAGAAAGATCATAATTGTTTTTAAGAACGGATTTGACATGAATAATAACAAATATTGATTTAGCATATATATTAGTATGTTTGTTTGAGTCAAATGCTTGTATCGAGTTACACTGGACGTTTTGCAGAATTTCCAGGTGTTATAACTCAGATTTTTGCAGAAATTTTCCAGAAACAAAATATAAAAAATTCTGTCAGATCATGACATCAGGAATCTATAAACATTTATTTTGCAAGCATTATATCTTACATTGTTTTCTAGGATTTAAACTTTATATAGATTTTATCGCGGATTTTATGCAAGGTTTTTGTGTTTGTTTTCTTAGTTGTTTACAGGTTATATTGGACTAGAAGATGATTTTATTTCAGGAGTGAAACTTATCATGTTCGTTTTCTTGGAGAAAGATTTAACCATGTTCCCACAATCGTCCATACCGAGCGAATCAGGGGAGTATTAGTTTCTTTCATTCTCTTTACTTTTACCTTTAAACTTTTTTAGGACCATTGAGGACAATGTTTAGTTTAAATGTAGGGAGGGTAAATTGGGATATCTTAGAAACTATAACTCCACTTGATTTTTTATTTTGTTTTAGAGTAAGTGTGTAAGAAAACTAAGAGAAATACTTGTTAAGGTAATTTTGGCACCAAATTTAAAATTTTTTGCAACATATAGGAGTGAAACTTTAGTCTTAATAAGCGTCTCATGGATAGGAATTATATGACTAGCACAAAAAAAACCGTACCACTCAAAAATTTCCACCCCAAATATGTGAGGTTCGCCTTTAGATCTTTAGGAAAAAGCATTCATCTTTGATGCTTATCAGTGTACTGGTAGTATCTAAATTCTAGAACTTGCGTTAGTGACGCATCCCGAGATCGCTAGTGGGACTACATATGTGTAGTTAGGATTTACTATATGATAAGAGTCATTAGGATAACTGATGCACGTGATGTGTCATTGCGGTTTAGCAGTATTAATGCCTACTCAAATTTTAAATTTAAATTTAGCCGACTTATCAATAATACACACACTTAAGAGCAGTGTACCTGGTCAGTATGAATATAATGGTAAGTAGAGTGTCGATCACTGGTCGTGGCAGAATTAAGCGGTGAAGCTTAAACACGAGTCGTAGTCCCAACGAGGGTTGAACTGATCCAGTCAAGTAAGTCGTGAGTTATGTGAAGTGAATGAGTTTGAAAGATTTGATTTGGTTTTTGTTTATACTACAAAAAAAACTTTTAAAACTTAAGATCAATAATGTTAAAGAAAACGTGTTTAAGATAAACGTGATTAACAAGAAAAACGAACATTAAACTTAAAGAAACTACAAGTAAAAGAAATGGAAAATATTTTTGATGTTTTGTATTTTTGACGAACGAAAATGATCAAGAACAACGATAAAAGAAATAAAAGAAAGAAAGAAAAATTAAACAAAATAAAAGTAAGAAAAGCTAAATTAGAAAGTAAAATTGTTTTTGGTTTTTAGATTAATAAACGNAGACTTCTACCACACCTCATGCAAGTACACCGTTGACAACAATTTGAAGTCGGATCCAACTGATTTCCACATCCATCACAAAACCAAGATAAGTCGAGCTGAGGTGGGTGATTGGGAGAATTTGAAGGATAGTCGAATGAATTCGGGTTTTGATCATAAGAGAATGAATTACTTGAACCACAAAACAAACAACTTCCATTTTGAATATCGTTGCCACACCTTACACATGTACAATATCGACACGGTGAACCATAGAGTGGTTCACCACAACCAACACAAAGTATCAATGAATCCATGAGAATTGAACAAAAGAGGGATAAAAAGATAAAATTAAACGATGAGAGGATAAGAAGATTATTTTTGGGTTTATATGTTGTAAAATGTAAAACAAAAGTGAAAGCTAATTTTGAAAAAGAAAATCTTTTTGGATTTTTTAAATTTTAGGAAAAAGGGAAATCAAAAGAAAAACAATTTAGAAGAGAAAATATTTTTTGTGTTTTTATATTTTGAAAATATTTACAAGAGCGTTAACTTCTCGAAAGAAGGATCTTCAAAACACATTACTCAAACGATCGAACGACTTAATCTTATCAACCGCTCCCCGGCAGCGGCGCCATTTTGATGAGTCGTTTTTCAAGCGGTGAAGCTTATAAACACGAGTCGTTGTCCCAACGAGGGTTGAACTGATCTCGTCACTCAAAATCGTGAGTTATGTGATGTGAATAGGTTTGAAAGATTTGATTTTATTTTGATTATTCTACGAAATATGTTTAAGACTTAATGCAAATAAGAACGTGTTTAATAGAAATAGAATTAACAAGAAAAGAAAACATTAAACTAGATTAAACTAAGAGAAGTGAAATTGAAATTGTAAATGATAAAAGAAACTAATAAAGAAAATATTTTTGATGTTTTGTATTTTTGATGAACGAAAATGATTAAGAACAACGATAAAAGAAATAAAAGAAAGAAAGAAAAATTAAACAAAATAAAAGTAAGAAAAGCTAAATTAGAAAGTAAAATTGTTTTTGGTTTTTAAATTTAATAAACGATAGAAAGTAACTAAGTTTAATAGATTTGTAGAAAATTTCGGCGAAGTTTCGTTTAGAAAAGAACTAAACAAAACTTCACTCGATGAAACGATGAAGTAAAGAAAAGCCTAGCTCGGCTTATAAAAGAAATGAGAAATGAAAATTAGAAAACGAAACTCGACTCAAAAGAAAACTTGGACTTGTTAAATTAGATTATGATACTCGCAACTTAAAAGAAAAACAAATGATACTCGAAATGAAAAAGAGATGAAACTCGCTAAAACTATAATTGATACTTGCAAATCAAAGGACCATACTCGCTAAACATGTAAACCATACTCGCTAAAAGAAGTGCAGCCCATACTCGCAACATAAAAATCCATACTCGCAAATTTTAAGAGCATACTCGCAATAATATTGAACCAAACTCGCAAGACCAAAGTTCTATACTCGCAAGAACAATTGTTGCCAAGATTATACTTGCAACAGGTATAGCTTACTCGCAATTATTGAACTCGTACTCGCAAAAGAAGATAATGATACTCGCTAGCTAGGTTGATGATACTAGCAAACACAAATCAAGTGATACTCGCTAACATGAATTACATACTCGCAAAGAACTTAGACCCAACTTGCTAAAGTGAAAGAAAAGATCATACTCGCAACCATATACATACTCGCTAAACCCTAGGCATGAAACTTGCAAAATTCACAAACTCAAACTCGCAAAAGACTTAGAAACGACTCATACTCGCTAAACCCTAGAATACTTACTCGCAAAAGATAAGAAAAAAAATAGCTTGGACGATTTAAACTTGAAACTAAATGATTAGAACTAAGAAAAACTTATAAAAAATTTAATAACAAAACTATTTTTAACCACAAATAAGCTTGTGTAAAAGCTAACGACTCAAACAAGCCCTAACCCATTATTTTTTATATTTTTTCGAATTTAAAACAAGCATGCAAAGGTGACAAGATTAAATAAAAGCTTTTATAAAAGAGTAAAGATTATGCAAACAAAGATTAACAATAACGAAAATAACTCAAAACATGTAAAGATTTAGAAGAAAGATGAAGATGAATGACAATAAGCTAAAAAGAAAAGTTTTTGACATGAAAATTAAAAATGCATTAATGATAAAAAACTTACAAACTAAAACTTAATAAAACTAAGACTAGCTTCAAAATGAAGCCACCCATGGGGTATTTATCATGCTAGGAGGGGTTCAAGTTTGCCTTTGTGTACATTTTGCCCCCTAGACTTTTACATCTCATGAAAACAACACATAAACTACATTACAAGACTACTAAACGTTTCAAATACTAAATGTAACTTCTTGTAACTTGAGACTTCGTGTTGACGTGTTCTCTAAAAGTCTTCAAAGAATTAAAAGATCACTTGCTCAAACTTGGACGGTTTTTCTTTTAAATATCTTTGAATATTGATTAAGTGTCTCTTTTATTTTCTTGAGCTTCTAAGGAATAATTTCGTCGTCACGGGCTTTTCTTAAGAGATTTCATCTTTGGCTTCACTTCTAGACTCTTTTCCACATCTCGTGCTCGTTTAGGGCTTTTTGGTTGATTTCTATGTCATTTTTGCAATATCCTTTCCTGCACAGTCACAAACACAAAAACACTATATCTTTGGCGTTTAACGTTAGTTTTTGGTCTTATAGAGTCTGAAAATGGTGAGTAAAAGGTATGTGAATAAGCACATACCAATCACTAAGAGTGGAACGTATTATCTAGTTAACCTAATTAGTATTTTAATATCCTAAGTTAGACATAAGTTGGAGAGTACCTTCACGTGCACCTCATGCGCCCGATCTAGGATCATTCGCATGCACCTCACGTGCTACCAACTTTAGTCTTAACACTTAAACTCATAATCCATAAATCTTCAACATACATCCTTTTTTTTTTTGCTTGCCTTAGTAACTTCTTAACTCCGAACCTTCACGGTTTCAATCCAAGACCTACCGCCAACTGCTAGGGTTAGAATGTAGGATCCAAGGTCCGATCTCAATCCGAAGTCTTAAAGCACCTTGGCTCTTACTGAATNGCACCTCACGTGCTACCAACTTTAGTCTTAACACTTAAACTCATAATCCATAAATCTTCAACATACATCCTTTTTTTTTTTGCTTGCCTTAGTAACTTCTTAACTCCGAACCTTCACGGTTTCAATCCAAGACCTACCGCCAACTGCTAGGGTTAGAATGTAGGATCCAAGGTCCGATCTCAATCCGAAGTCTTAAAGCACCTTGGCTCTTACTGAATAACGGGCTTTAGGGTAGCTCCGAAACCACATGCGTACTACGCTTATACAACGAGATACAATACAATACAACTCAAGATAACGGGGTGTATCCTTGATGTGTACCCAATTTTTCAAGCAAAGATTCTCTCAAGAGGACCAAGAACTACTCATTGGCTAAACCTAATATCTTTAATTATTTAGCACAGATATGGGGTGAAGCAATTTTGTGGGAACAAAAAGTCATGAGTACCTTTGATGAGCTTTAAAGAGATCCAACTACTCTATGCTTAGCATCTAACTTCTAAAGAAACTCTATCATATCTCGTTCTTCGCAAATTTAAAATCCCAAATAATGTGATCCGCGAATGCTTAGCCGATAATCAAGCCACGCATATATAAAGTCAAGTACGGGAGCCGACAAAAGAGTAGCTCCTTGTATACAAAACTAGCACAAGCTTATGTGATCATCATTGGTTAAGGGAACGAGCTAGGGCTCAACACGCCCGGATCAAGTCAAAATCTTTATACTCACTCTTACCAAGTAGGAAAGTCAAACGCGGTGTCAAAACTTTTATTCTATTTTTGCATAATTTTTAATTTTTTTTCATTTTTTTTTTGGAATTTTTCAAAATTTTTCAATTTTTTTGGATTTTTGAGGAAAAACGGGGTTGCGTAAGTAAACGACAATGGTGAAAGTGCTAGGTCAATCAAATCGAAGATTCACCCCCCCAGACTAAAGATAAACATTGTCCTCAATGTTTAAAAAGGTAAGGTTAATCCTAACAATAAATCTAAGGCCGTTTATTAAATATGCCAAAGATACCGTTAGTCGATAAGATTTTGGATATATTGATTTCCAAGCAAGCATCAATACATGGGACTCGAGTGGGGATGAGACGAACCACGAGCACGAGAGTCATCATGAATTGGGGAAATCCTGCACAAACACAAACAACCAAGCAAACACAAGATTGGAAGAGGTCGCCCTCCTCGCGTTACTTATTAGATAATAAAATAAAAAGGATAAGCATGGGGTGCCTCCCACGAAGCGCTTTGTTTTTGGTCACCGAGTCACTTAGCTTGACTCGATCACCGAATAAGTTGTCCTTAGGGAAAGTCTGGAGATCCGGGACAACCGAAGATGGTATGTCCCCTCCAAAGTAATGTTTCAAACGATGGCCGTTTACCTTGAAATTTGGCCCATTTTGTTGAGAAAGTTCAATTGTGCCATATGGAAAAACTTGGGCAACGGTAAACAGTCCAGACCAACGGGACTTAAGTTTCCCAGAAAATATTTTTAACCTTGAGTTAAGAAGCAAAACTTGATCACCGACATTAAAAACACGATTTTTGATTTTTGAATCATGAATCCGTTTGGTTTTCTCCTTATAAATCAAAGAATTTTCATAAGCTTGGTCACGGAGTTCATTCAATTCATTCAACTGGATTTTTCGGTGATCACCCGTGGTTTTTAAATCATAATTCACATGTTTTAGGGCCCAGTAGGCTCGATGCTCTAGCTCGATCGGAAGATGACATGCCTTTCCATACACAAGCTTGTAAGGGGTACAACCGATTGGTGTTTTATAAGCTGTGCGGAAGGCCCAGAGTGCATCATCTAACTTGTCTGACCAAGAAGAACGATTCTCACCCACTGTCCTTTCCAAAATTCTGTTTAAACCACGATTGGAAACCTCGACTTGGCCACTAGTTTGTGGATGATAAGCGGTACTGAGTCGATGGGTAACACCATATTTGGACATAACTTTTGAAAACTGGTCATTACAAAAATGAGTACCACGGTCACTGATGATAGCTCGAGGTGTACGAATCTGGCAAACAAACTTTTCAAAAATTTTACAACCACTCGGGCGTTGTTAGTTGGGAGAGCTTTTGCTTCGACCCATTTAGACAAATAATCGACTGCCACGAGGATGTATTTGTTTCCTTTTGAAGATGGAAATGGTCCCATGAAATCGATCCCCCACACGTCAAAGATTTCGCAAACATGGATGGCGTTTTGAGGCATCTCATCCCGCTGCGAAATTTTTCCTTGTCGTTGGCACGCGTCACAAGACTTCACCAGGTCTTGTGCATCGCGGTAGATCGAAGGCCAGAAGAAACCGGAGTCAAAAACCTTTTTAGCAGTAAGATTGGCACCATGATGTCCCCCTGTGGGGCCATTGTGGCATGCCATCAAAATAGCTTCGGCCTCTTTACCATGGACACATCTCCGAATGATTTGGTCGGCACAAACTTTGAACAAATAAGGGTCGTCCCAAAAATATTGTTTAACATCTTTGAAAAATTTCTTTTTGTCCTGGGTTGACATTCCTTTTCTGATAAAATTCCCCGCATGGTAGTTTGCAAAATCGGCAAACCATGGGGTACTAGAATCACAAAGTGACACACTCCCAAGGGCCTCGAGAGGAAATGAGTCATTGATATCCTTGTTCTCGAGCACACCTTGGTGAGGATTTTCAAGTCGGGACAAATGGTCAGCAGCTAGGTTTTCTGCTCCTTTCTTGTCGCGGATCTCGACATTAAATTCTTGGAGCAAAAGAACCCATCGCATCAGCCTAGATTTGGCATCTTGCTTGGTTATAAGGTATTTTAGGGCTGAATGGTCCGTATACACTATGCATTTCTTTAAAAGAAGATATGGTCGAAATTTTTCAAAAGCATAAATTACTGCCAACATCTCTTTTTTAGTTGTGGTGTAATGGGATTGGGCATTGTTCATTGTTTTGCTTGCATAGTGTATAGGCTGAAAATATTTGTCCTTGCGTCTCAAATAATGAGATCCGCGAATGCTTAGCCATAATCATTTTTAAAGATTATATTGGTTAAGGGAGACAAGCTAGGGCTCAACACGCCGGATCAAGTCAAAATTTTTATTCTCACTCTTACCTAGTAGGAAAGTCAAAACACGGTGTCAAAACTTTTATTCTATTTTTGCATAATTTTTAATTTTTTTCATTTTTTCTTTGGAATTTTTCAAATTTTTTTTCAATTTTTAGTGGTTTTTTGAGGAAAAACGGGGTTGCATAAGTAAACGACAATGGTGAAAGTGCTAGGTCAATCAAATCGAAGATTCACCCCCCCAGACTAAAGATAAACATTGTCCTCAATGTTTAAAAAGGTAAGGGTAATCCTAACAATAAATCTAAGGCCGTTTATTAAGTATGCCAAAGATACCGTTAGTCGATAAGATTTGGATATATGATTTCCATTCCAGCATTAGTACATGGGACTCGAGTGGAGATGAGATGAACCACGAGTACGAGAGTCATCATGAATTGGGGAAATCCTGCACATACACAAACAACCAAGCAAACACAAGATTGGAAGAGGTCGCCCTCCTCGTGTTACTTATTAGATAATAAAATAAAAAGGATAAGCATGGGGTGCCTCCCACGAAGCGCTTGTTTAGTAACGAGTCGTATAGCTTAGACTCGCCCCGAATTTACTTGTCCTTGGGGGAGCAAATGAAACACACAGCTTGAAAAGTGTCGATGCCGGGATCAAATACAACATCCTCACTCCCGGGGGAATGACGGATGGGAGAAGCTGCAGTAAATTTGAAGAATGGTAGAAAGATTTTTATCACCATTAAAATCAATTCTTAATTTTCAAAATCAAAATTTTCAAGTTTCCTGTTTTGAAAATTATCGTTAAAGCTCATTTGTGTATTTTTAAAAACCTTGGGTGGGAGGGATGGGATAATTTTGTCAATAAGTACGTCTCCCCCCAGACTAACATCTTTCTCAAGATCAAATTGAAACGATTCATAATCGGGAGGAGAGGAAAAAGCAAGAGAGGTGGTACTGCCACGACTCGTCTCCTCCGTATCAAAGCAAAAGGCTTCATAAGACGGGAGAGAAAGATCAGGATGAGAAGT